>JACXSL010000945.1:0-25000 GCA_019514585.1 Dendrobium officinale
TTCACTCTTTTCTCTCTTCCTTCAAGATTTCTTGTGAGAAGATCTGTCAAGGAGATCCAGTTCTCTACCGATACTTGAAGAGTGTGAACAGCCGAAGGGTTCTCTGCCTACAGTTGGAGAGTGTGAACAGCCAAAGGGTTATCTGCCCACACTTGGAGAGTGTGAAAGGATGAAGGGTTCTCTGCCCACACTTGGAGAGTGTGAAAGGATGAAGGATTCTCTGCCCACACTTGAAGAGTGTGAAAGGATGAAGGGTTCTCTACCTACACCAGAAGAGTGTGAAAGGATGGTCAGTTCTCTGCCAATAATTAGTGAGTGTAAAAGGACAATGGTTCTCTACCTCATCGGGTAGTGGTGAAGGAGAGTTTTGTAAAGGCTTCTCTACCTTGTTGTGGGTGCAAAAGGAGAGTCACTAGTGGTATTAGTGCAATACTCCGAAGGTGCCTCCGGGGAGTGGATGTAGGTCATGTTTGATCGAACCACTATGAATCATGCGTCTTTTTATTTTCCTCTGCCTTTTGTTTTATTGTTTAACTTGTGGTTAAAAACCTTTTTCTATAAAATTCATTAAAGTAAATTTTCGGTATAAAATTTTAAAGGAGGGTAAAATTTTTAATTACTAATTCACCAACCTCTTCGTTAGCCGCTGGGATATAAGCTTAGGTTTAACAACCTAATTCATATCGAACAAGTTTCAACAGAGTCAAATCAACCGTTAGATGGAATTTCAAGAGTGAGTTGAACAGATCATCAAGGATGATATAATTATTGTCCGGGCGATGTGACAAAAAGTTTCAAATCAAAGAATAGATGGAGATGATCATAGAAAGCCTAAAAAACATAAAAAATAATAATAAAATATGAAAAAGGCAGTAATAATGATAAAAAGGAATGAAAACAAAGTTTTTTTTAATTAATCAAAGCACAAAAATAATAAATTCTCTATGTGATTAAATTATTTCTCCTAACATATTTTTGAAGAATTATTTTTCTTTTGTGTGTACTAACATTTCAGGGAAATCATACTCATGATTTTTGAAGACTTTAAATCAAGATCAGTTTATATTTATTATAATTGAAGTTTGTATTTTTCATTTTATTGAGTCTAAGATAGTGTGATTGTAATTGAGTAAATTAGCACACACATATAGGAGAAGTGTTTAAAATCCATAATTTTTAAACTGATTGTACTATATGATTTCTTTTGGTACAAGATGCTCTGATCAATTATTTTCCCTTCGAGCAATTGAACAAATAGATTGGAGAAAAATTTTCTAAGTATGGATCATACTGTATGATATACCATTCGTACAAACCTTCTAGAGTACGAATTGGATGGGTCCCTTTTCATCCTAACTTTTCGTCCAGACAAACCAGAATAATTTTTGAATGATTCATACCGTACGATGTTGTCATCATACATAAATCGTCTAGCATATGAATTAGACGAGTCCCTTTTCATTCAGACCAATTTGAAAAATTACTAAATGGTTCGTATCATATGATGTCATCATCATACATATGCCATCCAAGGTACGAATTGGAAGAGTCCCTTTTTGTCCAGACGAAATGGAAAATTTTCATAATTAATCATATCGTACGATATTATCATCGTACGTACGACATCCATGGTATGAAATTATGTGGTCCCTCTTCCTCCCAACGAAGGTGAAAATTTTTTAACTGTTCGTTCTGGATGAACTAGGTTCGTACCAAATGATAACTGTGTATGAATTCATTTCATACAGATTCACAACTGCCTCGTCTGTAACAATTTTTGAATTATTTATATGTATAAACATCCAATCATATTATACGATCGTGTACACTCCAAATTAAAAATTTTTGTTTTTGCATGATTATTTATGTCTTTGATATAAAAGGTCAACTAAAACTAATGTGAAAAAGTCTTATCTTCATGATTTTTCAAGGATAATTGAAAGAGAGAGTATGAGAGAGCATTTGAGAGAGATTTCTTGCAAGTGGAGTGTGAAGGGATCACAAGGTTACTCAAAGGTAAGGATCATTCTGTGATTTTTGTGTTTACTCTTCTTTTCTTCTTTTTAGTTGCTCATGAGAAGATCTTTGGAGAAGATTCGGTACTCTTTTGATACTTGGAGGGTGTGAAAGGATGATGGTACTTTGCCTACACTTAGAAGGTGTGAAAGGATAAATGTACTCTTTCTACACATAGAGGGCGTGAAAGGATGACGGTTCTAAACCAACACTTGGAGGGTATGAAAGAATGACGGTTCTCGGCCGCACCGAAGATTGGAAGAAGAGAGGTTTTTGTAAAGGCTTATTTGCCTTATTGTGGGGGAAAAAGGAGAGTAACATTGGTAATAGTGCAATAGCTAAAGAGTAAGTCTCGATGGAGTGGATATAGTTCATGTTTGACCGAATCACTTTAAATTATTATGTCTTTTTAATTTATGTATTTATTACTTCAAATTATTTACTGTGATTGAAAAGTTCATTTTGAAACTGTAATTAACTTGCTATGAATATTAAAATCAATTTTCTATTTAAAAATTCAAGAAATTTTTTAAATTACCAATTCACCCTCCCCGCCTCTTTGTTAGCCTTAGAATAATAACTTAAGTTTAACAACTTATACATAATCAATAAGTGGTATAAGAGCTTTGTTTAAAAATTAGAAGTTTAGACTAGTTTTTAAAAAAATGGGAATTTCTACTTTTGGAAACCAAAACACACCTCAAGGGTATTCGATCATTAGACCTCCGTTATATGATAATATTCCTTTTGATTTTTGAAAAACATGCATATCTACTTTTTTGCAATCACTAGATTATTGCATGTGAATTTTAGTTCAATATTAGTTAATGGCATTAGAGTTTAAACACCCTTTGCTTACTGGACTATAAAACATGTGACTTAGCACAGTTAAAGTCTATATGCTTAAATAATTTCTTTTGAGCACTTAAGCCAGAAGATTATATGTGGGTTTTTACTTGCAAAAGTAGAAAGAACATATTGGATAAACTTTATATTACTTACAAAAGAACTAATAAAGTAAAGCAATCTAAATTAAATATCTGGGTACATGACTATGAATTATTTCATATGAAACCAGATGAATCCATTTCTGATATTTACACAAGATTCACTCAGATAGTCACTTGTTTTCATGCATTATGTAGGAAACTAATGAATGCTAAAATGATTAATAAATATCTTCATTATTTTCCTACTTTTTATGATCCTAAAATAACTGTTATTATTAAGTCTAAAGATTTAAATGTTTACTTTATTGATAATCTTTTTGGATCGCTAATTACTTACGAGCAAGGAGTGAGTTAATAGAAGATTTATATATGTGAATAGCAAAAGGGGAAGAACATTGCACTGGAAGTGGAGTACTCAACGAGTGATCATTCATAACCTGAAGATGAGGATGACATTACCTTAATGACTAGGCAATTTAGAAGTTTTCTTAAAAGAAAGAAGAGGAGATGCCAGCAGTGGAACAGAGGTATGTTCAAAAAAACTATTAAGGTTTCTAATGATATGAATGGCTATGAATGTAGGAAACCTGGATATATAAAATTGAACTAACCAAAGCTAAAAGTAACTCCTAGCAAGGAGAAGGTAGAAGAGAAAGCAAATGTGAAGAAGGGAAAGAAGAGATTTCAGAGAGCTTTTTTGGCAGACTCAACTTTTGATTTGTTAGAAATAGAAAAAGAGGAAGAAGTCAAAAACTTGTGTTTAATAGATGATAATCTTGATCAGTCAGATCGAGTAAAATGCTATACTTATGTGATGATCGGACATATTTCACACACCTGTACCTTAGATAAAAAAATTCATTTAGTGTGGAAATCTAAGATGCATAAATCAAGCCATATCATATATGCATATAGTTTTAAATTGCCAAATGGAGAACCCAAACTTATTTGGGTTCCAAAGTCTAACATTTGATTGTTTTGCAAGTACACTCTCATACAAGGCCTCGTGAGAACATTTAGTACCTAAACAGAGATTGCTCGAAGCATATGACTGGAGACACTAAGTAATTTATATCATTGGAAGTCAGAAGTGGAGGCAAGGTTACACTGGGATATAACACCACTAGGAAAGTGGTTGGAACAGATATGATTGGAAATTTGTAAAAAACATTTATTGAGAATGTATTGCTTATAGAACATTTAAAGCATAATTTATTAAGTATAAGTTAGTTAGTGATAAAGGTTATAGTGTAAAATTTTTCTCCACTAGCTGCATATTAAGCCTAAATGAAAATGATATTTTGCTAAGAATAAGGGTAAACAATATTTATATGCTATATTTAAATTGTATTAAAATTCCAAATGCTTTTCTTTTAAATCAATTTTTTATGAATCTTGGTTATGGCATAGGAGACTTTGTCACGCTAGCATGAAAAATCTTAGAAAAATTACCCAAAAGGATTTGGTTAGAGGTTTACCAAAACTAAACTTTCCTAAGGATCACCTTTGCTAAGTATGTCAATTAAGAAAATTGGTGAAGTACTCATTTCATTATAATAAGGATCTTAGAACTAGTAAACCATTGGAGATTATTCATATGGATCTTTTTGGACCGGTTAGTACTATAAGTGTAGGAGGGAAGGTATACAGATTTATGATAGTATATGATTTCTCAAGATTCATGTGGGTTAAATTTTTATTTCATAAGGATTAATCATTTGAAATTAGGGTGGAGATTTTAACAAATCAAAGTGATCATGGCGGTGAATTTGAAAATGCTAAATTTGAGGATTTTTGTAAAGAAAAAGGAATTGATGACAATTTTTTTTCACCTAGAACCCCTCAGCAAATGGGGTGGGGTAAAAAAAAAAGAATAGAATATTAATTGAAGCTGCTAGAGCCATGTTGGATGAATATTCACTTCCTAAATATTTTTGGGTTAAAGTAGTTAGCACTGCATATTTTATTCAAAATAGGGTGAACAATATATCTAAATTAAATAAAATACCATATGAGCTTCTTAAGAGGAGAATACCTAATTTGTCACATTTGCATATTTTTGGATGTAAGGTGCTCATACATAATAATAGAAAATCTTATTTAGGAAATTTTGATCCAAAGTCAGATGAAGGAATTTTTCTTGGATACTCTAATGTTGGAAAATCCTACAAAGTATTTAACAAAAGAACTTTTGTAGTTGAGGAGACCACACATATTGTATTTAATGAATCTGGAATTTTAGGAGAGCCAATTTTGAAAGAAGATGATTTAGAATATAACTCTTAAAGGATTGAGAATATTAATTTGGAAGAAAATTTGGAGATAGAAAACCCGTTTCCTATATATTTGAACTTTTCTAAAAACCAACCTAAGGAATTAATTTTAGGTGAACCTAGTGAGGGAGTTAGGACTAGGCTGGACTGAGTAAAGATGCAATCATTCTACCTTTATTTCAATGATAGAACACACAAATGTAGATTAAGTACTTTTAGATGAATTTTGGAATTTAGCAATGCAAGATAAATTAAATCAATTTGTAAGGAATGATGTATGGGAATTAATTGCAAGACCAAAGGATCAAAGTGCAATTAGAACTAAGTGAGTATTCAAAAATAAAATGAACAACTCAGGAGTTAGAATTAGAAATAAGGCTACATTGGTGGTTAAGGGGTGTAATCAAATTGAAGGGATTGATTTTGAGGAAACTTTTTCCCCTATAATGAGACTTGAAGCAATTAGGATTTTATTAGTCTCTACCTATTTTAGAAGACTAAAATTTTATCAAATGGATATTAAAAGTGCCTTTTTTAATGGGGTGATTTAAGATAATTTTTATGTTAAACAATCTCTAGGTTTTAAAAATTCAAAATACCTAAATCATGTTTTAAATTTGGATTAAAACAGACACCTAGGGCTTGATATGCAAGGTTAAGCACTTCTAACTTTTTTTTTGGATAAAATCCATGGAGGGGCCTATATGTTAATATAAAAAATAGGTTACAGAGTCCTTGAAGGAAACCATCGGCTGACTACTGCTCAAATGAGCTACAAAATAAAGATAAAGAAAACCTAAGAGCCAATTGTCTCCGGTATGAAAGAGGAAAATTTTTTTATTGAACAAGATAGATGTGTTCTTTAGAGAGAGAAGCTCCCAATTTTTAGAGAGAGAAAATTCAATTTTTTTTTGAATTCTTGATTCCCAGTTTTTAATCCTTTCGATAAGGGATTTTCAAGTTAATGGTGGTGGATGGCCGCCAGCCATCTTCGGCTATGGTTACAAGTAGTATTGTTGGTATAGGATCTATGAGTCAAGATCTTGGCAAAATTAATCGTAAGAAGTCAGGTGAAAATTTGAAGGTAGTGAATCCTGCTTCCAGATGTTCGAATGGGCCTTTGCTGATCAAAGAGAACATCGTGGATACGTCAATGAAAGTTTTATTTGTTGAAGGTAAAGGAAAATCTATTGTTGAAGATGAAGGGTTTTTATCCCCACGGTTGGTAAGAAGGTTTTCTGATCAAAATTCTTGTGATCCAGTGGCATCTTCTAAAATGATCATCTTTGTTAACAGGTACGGCAATTCAAATGTGATCTCTGGACATGTCCATGGGATAAATGCGAATGCTTGTAATTTTGTTAACAAAAAATGGCCATTTCTTGGAGGGGTCTTATTCAGTTGTTGCAGATTTTGTGGACAAGGCTAGTGAGGTAATGCCAGTTAAAAAAATGGCTAAGATGGAAGTTAATCTGTGGAAGAGAAAGCCTTATATTATGCTGGATTTCAAGGAGGAGGATATGGTCTTCTCGGAAGATGGTAAGGCTATGAAAATGAAAGAAGAAGTTGAGATTTCAAATTCCAATAAGCTTAAAAATGCTTTGGTGATTAAAGTTTTTGGAAAGGAAATTCCTTCACATGTAGTAGCATGGGTAATAAGGAGACAGTGGAAACTTTTTGGGAACTTTTGTTTTACAACTCTTGGGAAGGGTTGTTTTTTGTGTTCTTTTAATTCGACAAAGATGATGGAAGGTGTTCTGTCAGGAGGGCCATGGTTTGTCAACAACCACATTGTGGGGATGGAGAAGTGGACATTATAATTTTCTACACTTTCTTTGAAAGGATAAACCTTACCTATTTGGATTAGAATGCCTCACGTACCCTTGCAATGTTGGGATGAAGTGAATGTTGCTAGAATTGCTTCATCGGTTGGCAAGCCTATGATGATGGATGGTAATATGTTTCAGTGGGGTAAAAGAGAATTCGCCAGAGTTTGTGTGAGAGTTAAGTTGGATCAATGTCTTCCTTTAGGAGTATGGGTTGAAAGTATCTCTGGAAGGTTCTTTCAAAGATTTGAGTATGAGAAAATATCTACTTTTTGTTATGAATGTGGAATGGTGGGACATCTAAAATCTGATTGCAAGGTAAAGAATTCTGGAACTTTTGATAAGATTGTTGATGGAGGGGAGTCAAGGCATATTAAGAAGGAAGAAAAGGTTCAAGAGGAGGTTATTGATCCCTCTTATGGACCTTGGATCATGGTTAGAAGGAAAATTAATAGAAGATCGGTTGTGCAGAAAGATAAGCTGAAATTTGTTAAAAAATAGTGGAAGAGAAAGAAGGGAATTCATGATGGTGTTGTTGGAAAAGAAACAGAGTGTTGATGCTAATGCTAAAGTGGAAATAGCTGATGAAGTAAATCACTTGAAGGAAGGGGAAATACCTGGAGAAGAGAAGGTGATTAATTTCGGAAGGAATTCTGCTAGTATGAATGATGTCTCTGTGAAGAACGTTACTTCTGCTGAGGCTGCAGTTATTAATGATGGTATGTTTTCTGGTGTTGATATTCCATTTATTTCAGTAAATATGAATAAGTTTGATGTGTTGAATGGGGTGGAAGATGATGGAATTGGAGATGTATGCAAAAATTCCATTACTGTTGTTTGTGATGAAAATAGCAGTGTAGTGGAACCTCTTGTAGTTGAGAATTCAGACGGAGGTGGAGGTATCAAGGGCTGTGAGGAGAGACTGTGCATTTTGGGTAATTAGAAAGAGGTTGTCTAAAATGGGGAATTGGTGAAGTGCAAGCTTGCAAAAGAGCTCAAGGCTTTACGTCCTATTAAGAGCAATTATAGAGGCAGATTTCTGGATGGAGGTAATAAGAAAAAGGTTGGGGCTCTTCCCCTAAACCTTTTTAATGGAATCAATAGTATTTTGGAATTGTAGAGGGGCCAAAAAGAGGGAGGCCTATCTTTATTTCAAGGAAATTATAAAAGACTATAATGTGTTCTTTGTAGGGTTGATTGAAACTAAAATCACTTCTCTGGACAGAGACTCTTTTGTAAGGATGATGGGTTTTGGTTGGGATTATTTTCTTCTTCCCTTCGAAGGGCTTTCTGGTGGAATTATGGTTTTATGGAGATCGGATATGGCTTCTTTTTCAGTTTTAAAGACTTCAGATCAATGTGTTATTGGTGATCTTAATGTCTTTAGTAGAGGGGTGTGGATGATTTCCACAGTTTATGCTAGCAAGGAGGCTCTTAAGAGATGATTTCTTTGGGAGTATCTTCAGGAGGTTTACCATAGAAAAATTCCTTCAATTGTTGGAGGGGATTTTAATTGTACTTTGCCTCAAGAAGACATGAAGGGTGGTAGAAGATTTAATTTCTCTCAAGGCTCCTTGGATATGGTGAAGTTTATGAATGATAATGACTATCATAAAGTTGGGTTTATTGGTCCAAGATTCACTTGGTGCAACAACAAAAGTGGTACGGGATGAATTCTGGAAATACTTGATAAGTGTATTTTAAACACCTTGGCCATAAAGAAAATCCAAATTACTTTGGTAAGACACCTAACCAGAGTGGCATCAGATCGTAGTCCGATTGTATTGAGGATTTATGATTAAATTTTTAGAGGAAGAAGATGCATTAAGTTTGAAGATACTTGGTTGTCTTTTAAGACTGCAGAACATATTGTCTCTGGTAGGTGGAGGAGGCCCTCCTTCGGGGATGACATGGAAGTGCTTAATAAAAAATGCAAAAGAACTTTGAAGGATTTGTTTTATTGGAGCAAGGCTAGATTGAAAGATTTCTCTATGGAGAAAGATAAATTGAAAGCTAAAATTATTCATTTACAAGAAGAAGAAGCTAGAGAAGGTTGGTTGACTGAAGACAAGTTATGTTTACTTAAAGCTAAAGTCAAAGAACTTAATGTCATACATCATAACTTGAATATTTGGTGGAAGCAAAGAGCAAAGGCTATGTGGATTAAAGAGGGTGATACTAATACCAAGTTCTTCCATTCCTTTGCCAATTCAAGGAGGAATGTCAACTGGATTTCACAAGTAAACGGTTCTAATGGGTTATTGACTAATGATCCAAAAGAAGTGGAGGAGGTGTTTTATAAATTCTTTCAAAATAAATGGAAATCAAGGAAGTGCTTTTTTCTGGTTGGCCTAAACCGTGGTTGGTTTTGCAAAACAGTGACAAGCTTTTACTAGAGAATGAACTTTCTAAAGGTGAGATAAAGAAAGTTATTTTGAATTTGGGCAGCAACAAGGCCCGGGCTATGACGGGATCACCTATTCCTTTTTCAAAGCATTTTGGAGCATAATTAAGGAGGATGTAGTAAGAGCTGTGTAGCAGTTTTTCCTCACTAGTATTATGTGCAAGGATTGGAAAAACACCTTAGTTGTTTTGACTCCCAAGTCTTCTAGTCCTAGTGTTCCAACTGCTTACCGTCCTATCAGCCTTTGCAATTCAATCTATAAAATTGTAGAAAATGTTTTGCTTAATAGAATGTTGGGGTCATTCCAAGGATTTTTTCTGAAGAACAGGTGGCTTTTGTGAGGGGAAGATCGATCTCATACCATCTTCTATTGGCTCAGGAGGTATTCAACAAATTAAGGTATTCTAAAGCTAGTGATGGTTTCTTAGCAATCAAAGTGGATATGGAGCAAGCATATGATAGTATGTGTTGGGCAACTTTGAAGAAGATGATGGCAGATTTTGGGTTTCCCTACCAGGTTTGTAAACTTGGTGATGGAATGTATCCTAGATCCCAGGTATTCTATACTGATTAATGGCTCTAATTCTATTTGGATGTAGGGTAAGAGTGGCTTTCGTCAAGGATGCCCTCTATCACCATTTCTTTTTATCCTTTGTTCTGAACTACTTTCTAATGCTTTCCATAGCAGAGGTGCTGATGTGGGTATTAGAATTTCTTCTAATTCCCACAAGATATCACATCTTCTTTTTGCAGATGATATTTTGCTTTTTATGGAAGCTAAAGTGAGTAGTATGAAGAAAGTTAGAGAGATTATGGAGGGTTATTGTAAGTGGACAGGCCAAAATATCAACTACCATATATCTTCCTTTGTTTGTGGTAGTTCGATGGAAAGGAGGAGGAAAGTGCAGATTTTCAGATTTATGGGAATTAAAATAGTAGAAGAATTTGAGTATTTGGTTATTAAATTGTCCTTGAGAAGATTAAGGATGGTGGACTTTCAGGTGTTATTGGATAAATCCAGTAAAAAAATCAATGCTTGGGGGAATAGATATATTTCTCTTGCAGGTAGACTTGTTTTGGTAAAATCAGTTTATCTTTCCCTTCGTGTTTTTATCATGACTCACTCTCTTATTCCTTTGAAGACTTTGATGGAATTTGAGAAGCTTTGTAGAGACTTTGTTTGGAACAAATGTAATGGAAAACGGGGCATTCATTATGTAGCATGGGAGCATTTGTGTAAACCAAAACAGTTTGGAGGTTGGAATATTCATTCAGCTGTGGCTAGGAGAAGTGCTATGAGAGCCAAATTTGCATGGAAGATGATTGAGAAGCCATATTTTTTTTTTTTGAGAAAGAACCTCCTTTCTAAGTATGGAGTTAATTGGTGGAATTACAGGTTGCATAGAAGTAGTTCTTCCACTTGGAAGAGAATTTTTTCTAGCTAGAATGCTCTCAGGAATTTTGTAAGATGGAAAATTGGGGATGGATCCAAGATTAAAGTTTTGAAAGACATCTGGATTTTGGATAGATATTTACTCAAATGGCAAACGTTTGTAGGTCTTTTGAGGGTGATAACACTACCCTGGATTTCTTCATTTCTGAGGGAAGTTGGGACCGTGAAAAGATGAGTCAGTTTTTTGGGACAGATTTACTGGAACTGATTTATAGAGTCCAGATTTTTCCAAATATGGATGAGAATTGCATGGAGTTAAAGTATAATATGTCAGGGAAGTCTATCTCCGCTTTACTTATGGAGTATGGTTATAAAGTTATGGAGGATATTGTTCATATTAATTCGATTTATAAACTAAAATTGAATGCAAGGCTGGAGCTCTTTATTTGAAGATTGTTTTTTGGATGCTCTTCCCACATGAGCTTTTCTCTACAGAAGAAAACTTTTTTATTTTCTTATTTGTCCACTGGGGTGTGATGTAGTGGAAGATATCATTCATGTTTCATCCATTTGCTGCAAGCTATGGAAGGTGTTGGATGTTCTTAGAGGCTGGGTATTCCAATTATCGGGATTCAATGGCTGGAATGACTGCTTGACTGGCTTATTGAGGCTAAAAGAAGGTAATGTGATGGGGGCAAAATTATGTTTCACTGTTATATAGTTTATTTGGAATCATAGAAATAGAGTTAACCTTGGGAAACTTGAAGAAAGCAATGTGTTTATTGCAATTTATGTTCTCAGTTTTATCAGCTTTGATAATCTGCATTTTTGTTCAATCGGACAACTGGGTTGTTAATCAGTCCCATGGACTGTTCTATGATAAATGGAAACCCCCTCCACCCGATTGGATTAAGATTAATCTTGATGCTTCTCTTAAAGGAAATTATGAGGCTGGTATTGGTGGCATTGTAAGGGATTGTAAAGGAAGATTTCTTTTATCTTTTGGATTGGGCAAGATGCATTGGGACATTGCTCAGTTGGAGTTTTCTGCTTTTTCTGGTCTTAAAGAAGTTTTACATGGTAGATTTAAAGATGTTAAATGCATTATTGTGGAAGGTGACAATAAGAACGTTCTTAATATTATTCATAAATTGCACAATATACCGAAGAATATTGATTGGAGCACGGGTACTGAAGTTTCTTCTTTTTTTTTACTAGTGTCAATAATATGATTTTTCATGTGTTAGTCGCAATTGTAAAAAGTTAGCGGATTACTGCGCTAACTTAGCTTTATCTTTTGATTTTCTTTGGGACTTGTTTTGTGAGAGTGAACTTCCTTCTTCCCTTTGCAATTTAGTAAAGGAAGAGTGTGATAGTTTATATCACTCTCAATAGCTTGTATCTAGGTGCCTTTTACTCTTTCTATGCAATTTTGGCATTCTTCAAAAAAAAAAAATGTCCCCGCTATAAAAAATTATAAGGAACCCTAGTAACAATCTACTGATGCTATAGAGAAGCATCCAAAAAGAAAGATCAAAAGATAGCAATAAGGCTCAGTCTTTCAACCAAAAATGAAGTCATTCCTGATCAACGTCCTCTGCAAAAAAGAGAGACAACAAACAGGACAACTACGCCCAAAAAGAATATTAGCAAAACATATAAAAATGACCAAATTGAAACCAGACTCTAAATTCAGATTATAAGAGCTCGGAGTATAGCCAATCTACTCCATCCCACTTGAAATATTCCAAAAGCACAAACAACAAGTCTCACTATCAAAGCACTGGTTAGATATAATGAAATAATTGATATTCAAGATAGTACCAAAAAGCAAAATATAGGATGGAAAGTGGACAACAACACAAGAAATAGCAAAGCTAGTCTTAGAAAGATGACAAAAGGAGCTCAAAAAACTATCAGAAAAATAAGCCTCATTAGGAAAGACCACAAGCCGCTCAATCCTACTTAGGTTACCAACCAAAACCATCATAGAAAATGGCCTCCAACACAGCCAAGAAATCCCATTCAAACAGTCTAGGATTTACAAAAAACACCCCACAGTACAGTACCAAACTTCCCACAAAATAGATAAGGAAAAAACAATAGCTTTAGGAACTATATCCAGAGGGTCATAGTTCCCCCCAGCAGAACAAAGAAACATGAAATAGATCGGAATACCCAGATTACAAGAGCAGATGATATATAGCCAGTAGCACTTAATCAGCCATCCACTAATGTCAAGATGCCAATCCCTAACCACCTCCTTACTCCCAATACCCCAATAGGTAGGAGAGCAACAATGGGACATAACTTCAGCTATAAAACCAATAAAATCATTGCTCCAGTTACCAACCAGACAGACAATAGCTAAACCATAGAAAAATGCAAAAAACAAAACATCAAAATAACAACAAAAACAAACCAAGTACTCACTAAAACCAAAAGATAGGCAACCACCACAAAACAGGAAATCAACCCAACAGCAACAGCCAAAAAATGACAAGCATCCCCGCAAAGACAAAACAGAGTAGAAGTAGCCAGCCAAACCACCCTCCAACAGAGAGCAAAGAACCAACAATAGCTCCCACAGTTCAAGAAATGCACATAGAAGAAACTAACCCATGGACAAGGGAAAAAAACCAAATAAAACAACATTAAGCAGGACAAAAAGTTTAGAGTTAACATAAGGAATGCCATTCGCATCCAAGTTAATCAATCCAGACAACGGGCCAGGAATATTAGAATGATTAACATCAGTAAAGCCACCGAGAATACAACCCCAATGAGCCAGCCAAGAAGCACAAGAATTACCACCTCATTAACCTCACAGGAAGAAGAATTAATAAATAACAACAACCTATTAATTTCCCTAGCAAGATAAAAGAAATTTGGATTACAACAAACTTCCTGCTCCTCCTGAAGAGGTGAGAGATTAATGCCAAAAGTAACTTTAATAAACTAATTAGTGATATTAAGAGGAATACACAATTGAATACCATACAAAATGGCTCTATAAAGGGCAGAAATAGCATTACCGTTAAGCTCTTGCCTCGCAAAGGCAATGATAAGGTGGCCATTACTGTCTCTAATAATACCCCCACAAACATTCCCTAACTCAATGTTACCACCCTCAACATTTAGTTTAAAAACGTTAGCAAGGGGCTTGTTCCAATAAATAATATTAAGAGCAGACCGAGCACCCTCCCAACTAACCCCTAAATTAGAGCCAACATTATACAAATTTTTAAAGTTCTTACTAGTATTCAGGTTAATAGCCACAACAGCTAAGATCTTGTCCTTCACCCTTTGTATAACATTAAGATGATTCATTTTCACATTTTTGAAAATAGAGTTATTCCTTTCCAACCAAAGAAACCAAAGAATAAGGGAAGGAATAATATTGTGAATATGACCTTTTGTATTAATAAACGAAGATTTAAGTAAGGCAATAAGAGAGAAATGAGCATTAAAGGTGTTGAACATAAACATATCATCAAAATGAACCCACGTTCTAATAGCCACAGGGCCAGAAATAAAAACATGATGCATAGTTTTGGTGTGGTAACAACATTGACACTTAGAAGCTAAACTAAAACTTTTTTTAATAAGATTATCTTCCGTAGGGATGAATTTATGAAGGACTCTCCACAAAAACATATATACCATTGCACGAATGGATTTATTCCATATCTTAGAAAGAATACTATCAATGTTACCATTATCTCTAAAGGAATGCCAAGCACTCTTTTAATGAAACTTATCATCTTTGTCATTGGAGGTAGTGGTAATTGGCAAGTTTAAAATACGGTGAATAATACTTTCAGGGAGCATATTAGATAATTTATCGTAGTCCCAACAATTATCATTAAAGAAAACATTGACTTTAATAGAGACATAAGAAGTAGAATTTAAAAGGGAATCAATAGAGTCTTTACCTAACCATCTGTCTTGCAAGAAAAATATGTTACCTTCTCCAAGACCCCACAAAATAAAGGGTTCCACCTCCCATTTGACCTTACAAAGCCTCTTCCACACATTAGAGTCCCCAAGTTTAGGGTAAATATTGGTAGGATGCTTACCCAAACAATATTTAAAAATCATAAAATTGGCCCACATATTCTCTTTAGAGCATAAGTTATACCAAAGTTTGTAGGAAAAAACCTTAGCAAGGTCATGTAAATTCTTGCAACCAAAACCACCTTCCTCCTGAACACCACAACACTTATCCCAAGAAGCCCAAGTAATTTTAGAAGAGGAAGATGTACCTTTCCAAAAGAACTTGTTAATAAGCTTGTGGATTTGACTGCAAAGCTCTTGAGTAGGGAAGATAGTTTGAAACATATAAACAGATAAAGTACAAAGAACACTTCTAATAAGAGTCAATCTATCGCCAAAACTAAGGAAATTAGAGTCCCAAGATTGAAGCTTATTCTGCACATAAGCAATAAGATCATCAAACAAAAAGTTTGCCTTCTACCTTTAAACAAAGGAACACCAAGGTATTTGATGGGCAACCTAGAATAGGTAAAACAAGTAGCATTTTTAATGGCTAAAATGCAATCATTAGCAAACCTTTTAGAATCAATAAAACAACATTTAAATTTACTCAAAGATAGGCCACTACTCATTTCAAAAATATTGAAGAACTCCATAACCTTCTGAATTCTATTAATAGTTGTATTAGTGAAAATAACAAAATCATCAGCAAAACAAAGATGAGAAATATGAAAACCACCCAAAGTATGAAAGTACTTGCCAGGATTATTCTCAAATAAATTTGAGAGGCCCCTGGATAAAAACTCAGCCACAATAATAAACAAAACAGGGGAGATAGGATCACCTTGCCTTAATCCATGAGAATATTTGAAATAGCCATGATTGGAACCATTTAAAATAATGGAGAAATACACATTTTCAATACAATTCTTAATGAGATTAATTACTACAGAGTCAAAACCAAACAGCTCATGGATGTAGTAAATAAAGGACCAATCCAAATTTTCATAAGACTTGGCAATATCGAGTTTTAAAATCACATTACATCCTCTAACCCTAATATCCAAATCTTGACATAATTCATGAGCTAAAAGAATATTCTCAGTGATAGCCCTACCTTTCACAAACCCCATCTGATAGGGAGATATGATTTTAGGAAGAAAGAAAGAAAGATGATTCAAAATAATTTTAGAGACCAATTTTTTAAAAAAAAGGTACATAAGCTAATAGGCATGAAATCATTCCAAGTTTGAACCGAATTAATTTTAGTTATAAGAACTAAAGAAGTAGAAGTAAAAAATTTAGGGATAGGAGTACCAGCAAAAAAGTCCAAAATAGCAGAAAAAATATCATGATGAATTATATTCCAGCATTTTTGAAAAAATATAGTAGTAAACCCATCCGGACCAGCAACATAATTACTATTCATGCCCATTAAAGAGTCTTTCACCTCCTCAAGAGGAGGTCTAAAAATAGAAGCATTATCATCATTATTGAGAATTTTGGGAATAAAAGAGTGGTCTAGGATCTGAGTTGGGTTGAAAGCTTTATTAAAATGATTATGAAAATTAAGCACAACTAAATTAGCAATTTCATCAAGGTTGGAAGAAAAGGATCCACCCTCCCTTTGGATGTTATTTATACTATTCATAATCCTTTTCCTCTTAATTAAAGCATGGAAATATTTAGTATTTTTTTTCCCCTCAGCCAGATGTTTAGCAGCAGCTTTCTGCTTCCAAAAAACATCTTCCTGAGCTTGAAATCTAAAGAGTTTAATTTTGGATTGATTTAACAGGGAAAAGTTCACATCAGTGGGATCATTCTGACATAAATTTTCATAGGAATTCAAACATTCTTCAGCATGAAGAATATTAGAAAAAATATTTTTAAAAACATTGTGATTCCACCAATTAAGAACTTGCTTCAATCTTTTGAGCTTGAACCAAAGGCTATTCATACCAAAAATCGAATTATTCGGGTGTAAAGGAGCATGCCAGTTATCATGAATAATAGTAAAAAAAGAATCATTAAGTAACCAAATATTTTGAAATCGAAAGTGTCAGTGTATATTAAAATTTCTATTCTTAATGGTAATAAGGAGAGGATAGTGATCATACAATGTTCTACTAAGATGCTGGACATTAAGAGCATTAAAAGAGTTAATCCAAGAGTCATTAAAAAGCACACGGTCAAGACTTTGCCATAAGTGACCCCTATTCCAAGTAAAATTGTTACCACTAAAGTCAATATCAATTAAATTGCAAGATAAAATCATATTACTAAAACCAGCCAAAGAATGGTAAGAAGGGAAAGAACCACCAATTCTTTCAGAATACGTAATAATGGCATTAAAGTCCCCACCAACCAACCAAGGTAATTTAAAACTACTATGGAAATTCATGATCTAATCGCATAAAATACTTTTAATGTAAAGGGAAGATGCAGCATACACAAAAGATGCATAACAATAAAAATTAAAAGTCTCAATTTTACAATGCATGACTTGGTTGAAATCACCAATAACATTAATTTTAATTGGATTTTTCCAAAAGACCCAAATTTTGTTAGCCACGTTTGTAATCGCAGAGTTAAAACCCAAAAACCAAGAGGAACTCATTAAACAGGAAGCATGAATAAGAGGTTCAAGTAAAATAAGAATAGAAATATTATGAATACGACAAAAATTTTTAACATGAATCCTTAAAGAAGGGCATCCAATACCCCTAACATTCCAAATAATAGTACAAAACATAAAGAAAATTAATGAGAAGTCTTCAAACAAGAATTTCTAAGAGTGTTTCTAACCGGTTGCAAAGAAATATGTTTAGGATTTCGACCTCTTTTACTTTAAAATTTTATAAAACTGGTATCATTGTCATCCTTAGCAAAACCTTTAGCATTAATGAGTATATCTTCCTAATCTGATAGATAATCACTATTATAATGGGTATTTGAAGGAGACTTACTATCATTAGAATGAAACCTGAGGAGATTAGGACAATCATTCTCCATGAACCTACCATCCTCCTCCTAATTATCCGCACATTCATGACATGTTCTTACAAAGAAGGACCGGTATAGAACATAGGTCCACAGAAACAATTTCTCCATCCTTTAATGTCATACCATTCTTAGTACTGACACTAATAATTATTTGATTAACCACATTAGTTTCCTTCCCGGAATCCTGAACATTTAAAGGGTTAGAATTCATAATAGCAATGGGATCAGAAGTATTGTGAATAATAATGCAAGAAGGAATAGTTTCAGAATTAGGCAAAGCATGGTCCATATTCTCCTCACAATCATTAGAAGTAGTATTTAAAAGCACAGTTTTCATAACCTGAGGAACACTAAAATCATTACAAAAATCATTTAATTCAACTAAGGGTGGTTCATCTTCAACCAATAAGTCCTCCTGCATATTAACCAAAGATTTCGTCTGTTGATTAGTTTCCTTATCATTTCCACACACCTCATAAGGCATTCATTCACTCACAGCATGCAAATGAGGGTGTTTCCTATAGCATTCATTCACAGTATGCCCATGTATTTTACTAAAAGAACAAAAAATTGGTAAGTTCTCAAATTAAATTTTTTGAAAGTATCCCTTATTTTCAGATCAAATCCATTTCAGTTGGATGTTTCTTAGAAACATCCAGTTCAAAAAACACCCTCGTAACCGACGGTTTAGAAATGGAAGCCGTATCTTTGTTAGTCTGTAGAGGCCGGCCTAAGATAGAATCCATACCAAATAAAATTTTTTGGTTAAAAAAATATAATCTCAAATTAGGGAAGGATATCCAAACCGAAGAAATCGTAGATTCCTCCCACACATCAAAATTCGGAGTCCATTTCAAAAGGCGCATTTGACATGCTTAAACATAATACGATCTCCTGGCAAAAATTTGACTGTAATCAAGATTGTTAGAAAGTTGAATGGCAATATGTCTCTGATCCAGTAAGCTAACGTGAAACGATCCAGTAAGCTTAAAATTTATGAAAAATTTGCAAATAACATTGAGGTTAGGTCTCTTCAGAATAAATTTACCAACTAAAGTTAAGGAATAGGAGCAACTTGTTGTTCCAGCACAGAATCCTCAAAACGAAGAGCCAAATAGCCTTTAAAAGTTGAGTGCACAAAGCAATGTTTTTGTGAAGTAGAAGAGGATCTGGCGAAAACATCTTTAAAAGGTTAAGATTTTCCTTCCAGAAGAGAGGAGGAAACGGGGTGAGATGACGACAGGGTCATCATCCCCAAACACGATCAACTAAGGAAAAACTTAAAAGAAGCAAAAGAAATGAGTAGAACAAGAAAACTTGAGAGAAATCAGGCAAAACCATAGGAAAAATGAAGCCAGGAGAGCCAAATACCACCACGTAAGGAGAAACTCTAGAATCGCCCAGGAAGTACTTTCCTACTTGATATATCTTTTGAAAAAGGAAGTGTGGATACCACTTTCTTTTTAAAGAAATTAGGATAGGATATAGTGATTGTTTAAATTTATATTTATGATATCATTTTTGGATCTTCAAATAAAAATTTTTGGGATGACTTTTCTAAAATAATGAATAGTAAATTTGATATGAGCATAATGGGAGATTTAAGTTACTTTCTAAGTTTTAGCATTAAGTAAATTGGGAAAGGAACATTTATTAGTCAGTCAAAGTATGTGAAGGACATCCTCAAGAAGTATGAAATAGACAATGCTAAACCAGTTAGTACACCTATGAGTTCCTCAGTTCAGTTGGAAAAGGACCCAAAGAGAAAATCTATGGATCAAAAGAAATTTAGGAGAATTATTAGATCTTTATTTTACTTGACTACTAGAAGACCAAATATTATGTTTAGTGCTTGTTTGTGTGCTAGATTTCAATCAGATCAAAAATAATCACATTTGATAGCACTAAAAAGCATTTTGAGATATCTCTTGGGAACTCAAAACATAGGTATTTTTGTACCCTAAGTTTAACTCTTCATTTGAAATAATTATATATTCAAATTCAAACTTTGTAGGTTATAGGATTGATTGTAATAGTACATCTGGAACTTGTGAGTTTATAGGAAATTCTTTAGTTTCTTGGTCCAATAGAAAATATAATTTTGTATCCCTATATGTTGCTAAAACTGAATACATTGCCTTAGGAAGATTTGTGGTACAAGTTCCTTTGTTGAAATAATAGTTGGTTGATTTAGGATTTGCTATAGGCACAACTTCAATTTATTGTGATAATACTAGTGCCATTTGCATTTCAAAAAATCCTATTCAAATTTTAGAACAAAACATAGACATAAGACATCATTTTATTAGGGATCATGTATCCAAAGGAGAAATTAAATTGAACCATTTTTCAACTAAAAATCAACTTGCAGATGTTTTTACAAAACTACTAGCCTTTGATAATTTTAGCATATTAAGAACAAGGCTTGGTGTGATCGATCTTAATACTTAAATAAAACTTTTTGTAAACTTAATATGTTTCATTTTGTATTTTCTATTTTGTTTTCAATGTGTTTGTTTGTATGACCATTTTTTAAATTTTGGTTGTATTTATTTTTGTTTTTATAATTTGTGTGCTTTTTTAGACATATTTTTCACATATCGCAATTCCTGTTTCTAAACATTCGTGCTGAATTTTCTAAGTGTTTTATTCATACAATACAAAATTCTTTTTTGTTCTGTATGAATTCTGTAGGATGTTAATCATTGTTTTGGACTAAACATAAAAAGTTTTCATTTTTTAATACATATCATAATGTATGATATTTATATGATCTCGAACAATTTGTATTCATTTGTTTATACGCATGTAGATGGTTATACGGATAGAATTAGTTATTATAAATGATTGTATGTAGAAAATTCAATTTTTTACAAGCGAACCATGTGTCATTTGATTTGGGGGATGAACCTAACCATCATTAAAATAATCTTAAATAATTGATCATTCTGGATGAACCCCTGTTCATCTGTATGATCATCTGGTCAAAAAGCATGTAAGAAAGGATGCTTCGTAGCTTGCATGATTACAAAAAGTCATTTCATTTCGAATGTATTCGTTCGTACAAATGAAATTATTTTTTTCATGTACGATCCAATTATTATACTATACGAATCCATTTTTGTATGTACGAAAGGTCATTTTTCTTTAAATAGGAGGGCTTTAGAATTCTTTTTCATTCAATTCAATAGCCTCTTTCAATCCTTCTCATTGTAGCTATGGCTAGTTCTAACAAGCGTGGTAGAGTCACTAATGGTTCTTCGTCCAGGGGTAGAAATGAAAAATTTCTTTCTAGAGCAAATAAGGATTCTTATTATAGGTTTATCGCTGCTAAGATCACCCCGTCTAGACTAATAATTTAAAAGGATATTCATTTTCAAGTCATGCCTCTTTTGCTTCAACTCAATTCTTTTGGACATTAGATCTTGTGTGTGTTCTAACTCCTTTATCTTGAACTTAATCCATGCCTATCATAAGGAGACCTTTCACTATTTTTAGCAAACTTGAGTTTTAGTGAGGATGAGAGTAGGATAAGATCTTATGTCCAAAAGAAAAGGGTTGAAATCAGTAAGGAGGAATTAGGAACTTATCTGCTGTTAAGAACTCAAGGAGTTAGAACACACACATTAATCTCAAAATATGATTTTGATTGGTCAAAAATAAACAAAACTCTTAGAGGAGTCACTCAAGTTGGTCATTTGCCTAGAGTTTATATGTTGTATCAAAATGCAAGGTTCTAGTATGTCCTTAGATCTTCAATTATACCTAAGACTAGTGATCGCATAAACATTACTCCTCTTCTATCAATTGTTACCTATCTAATCATGACTGAACAACAAATAAATGAAGCCCAACTCATTCTAGATTACATCCAGGACCTTTCTGAAATTGGGTATGTTTCTCATAGGAACCTTGTGAACCCTTCACACTCCACTTGAGAGAAATCTCTCTTAAACACTCTCCGACACTCTCTCTTTCCAATTTACCCCCCCCCCCCCCCCCCCCCCCCCCCCCCCCCCCCCCCCCCCCCCCCCCTCTTGGTTAACCTTGGGAGAATAGCTTAGGTTTAACAACCTACATGGAATCAACAAAACATGTATATAACACTTACTGAATAAAAACCAATGTAGTATCTTATGCATATCTTAAACAATAAGCTATACATTTGGAGCAATGACCTATATTAAACATTTCACTTCTTGTTCTCTCTTCTTTTATTTTATAAAACAAAACATAGAACTACATTCAATGCAGTTTAAACTTGAGGGAAAGAAGCCTAAAATTTTCTATTCTCTTCTATGATAAAATAATATATAGATTTTTAATCTCGTCCTTCCACACTATCATTCCATGAAAGCTAATTTTAATAGCAAGATAACTTCAACATTTAACATTGTAGTTCCATGAAGGAACCTAATCAATTAAGTTCACCATTATTTTTAGCCTTAAACTCTAATTAGTATATTTTCACATACTGAATTAACAAAATGTGAGGTGGAAGATTTATTGAATTTCTAAAACAAATAGATCTCACCAAAGAAATTTGATGTTCTCCCTCCCTTCTCTTAATGAAAAAAAAAACATAGCCCTTAAATTTCTAGGAAGAAAATCTAAAAGAGAAATAATTCCAACAAATTCATCCCTTTGAAAGTAAATTTCAACACACTTGATTCTTACATGCAAAAATTAAGGGAAAGTTAATCCAACAAAACCCCTTATAATTTTTTTATCTCATAAAACAAAGGTATGAAATCATTACCTTCATTTTCTCTAAAAAAGACTACCGCACTTTCTTTTACCTTGATGAAAGAAACCAGATTGAATCTGCATGTGTCGATTCATGGTTTCAACAATTTTTTTAGAAAGAAAAAAATACGATTCCAAACTGTTCCTACATAGATGTCATATTAATGAAAAGAAAAACTAAAAATCCACTACATACAATGATTCTTGATTTCAACATTCCAACATGAACATTGTAACATCTTTCTCTCTAAAAAAAAGGTAATCACCATTAATTCTCTTGCCAAATAGAGAAGGGCAAGAAGATTAATGGAGATAAAGGTGGAAGAAGATAAACAAGGAGGTAGAGAAATTAAAAATAAGAAAATATACCAATACATGAGAGGAGGACGGCTATGGAAGCTGGTTTCATTGGGAATGAATCAATCAAAAAACTCAGCCAGGGTTGGAGGTCATAAGGCTAAGGTTGGCGAAGGGATTAAGGAAGGAAATGGCTATGGCGAGCGAATAGGAAGGAGGTTTGGCCATGGCTTCATGTGAAGTAGAGAGGCGATTGGTTGGGGACTTCTTTTGCTTGGTTCTATGCGAGCTGGGGTGGTTTCATTAGAATGAGAGAGTGGGGAGGTCTACCCTTGCGTGTGAATCATAGAGTTAGATAGGGTCTGGAGGTGTGAAAAGTGCAGAGGGGCGACGGGTTCTGGATTTTCGAACAGGGCAATCGAGAAAGAGTGTTCGGCCTTAAGGGAGGTAGTTTTATTTTAGCCAAAACTGAGAAATTGGAATTGTGGAGGATAGTTGCTTACATTGTCTTTCAAGTGGCCCTAAAATTACCATTCTATCCTCTTTAATCTAACTAAATCTACGAGCTTAAATTAATTTGTATTATTCAGAGGAATTTTTAGGGGCCTATTTGATTAAAATGAAGTTGAATTAACCAGATTTTATTAGATGTCGATTTTGGGCTCAATTAGTTGAATCGACTTGAGCTAAATGATATCAATTTAATTTAGATTAAGCTAAATTGAATTAAACCGAGCTGATCTAGATCTTTTTAAATCAAATTGAGTTGAAATTGATTAATTTTAATTACATTAATGTTATTTTGATTAAATTAGAATAGATTAATATTAAATTTTAATGAATTTAATTTTTATTAGCTTTAAATGAGTTAATTCAGTTTGAGTCTAATTACATAGTTGAGTCAATGTAATGTCATTAGGTATCCACCTGAGGGAAATCCTTTGGGTGGCTTCTACGCTAAGTTACGAAGACCTATGCGGTGAAGATTGGATCGAGAAATTGACCTCAAATAATGAGGTTAACAAATCGCCTTGATTAAAATGACAAGTAGTAGGGTGCTTACCAAGACAGTACTTGTCATACATAAACTTAGACAAAAGGCTCACTTTAGCACACAAAATATACTTTAATTTAAAGGAGAATGCCATAGCAAAATCATTCATATTCTTACAACCTAAACCCCCTTCAGCCAAAACACCATAACATTTATCCCAAGCAGCACTGGCAATTTTGGAGTTAGTAGAAGTTCATTTCCACAAAAAATGATAAGCTTATGCACTCTATTACAAACCGCTTGAGTCAGAAGAATAATTTGAAAACTATAAACTGGCAAAGAGCATATAACACTTTCAATACGAGTAACTCTACCACCAAATCTAACAAAATTAGAATCCTAAAATAAAAATGAAAAGATGAAATAACAGCATCAAAATGAAAGTTTTCTTATTACCTTTAAAAAGAGGGACACCAAGATACTTAATAGGTAATTGACCCTACATAAAACTAGTTATATCTTTAATGGCTAAAATATGATCATTAAGAATCCTTTAGAAGCAATAAAATACTTTTGTTTTTGTTAATAGATAAGCCACTAACCATTTAATGTTGATAGAAAAAATCCATAAGTTTATTAATCCTGTTAACTAAAGTATTAGTAAAAATAATAATGTCATCTGCAAAACATAAATGAGATATGGGAAAAAAAACCCAAAGTTCTATTTTAAAGATTAGGTGCATTCTCAAAAAGATTTGTAATGCCCCTAGATAAACATTCATCAGCAATAATGAAAAGGGTAGGAGAAATAGTGTTTCCTTGCCTTAAGCTATGAGAGGATTTAAAATAACCATAACTAGAACTATTAACAGTAGTAGAGAAATAAACACCTAGAAAACAATTCTGAATAAGCTTAATAAAAACTAAATTAAAGCAAAAGAAATTTAGAATATGATAAATAAAGTTCAGATCAATATTACCATATGTCTTGGTATTATTAAGCTTCAAAATCAAGTTACCCCCTCTCACCCTGACATCTAAGTCTTGGCAAAATTCTTGAGCCAACAAAATATTATCTATAATGGCCCTCCCTTTCACAAAC
>JACXSL010000948.1:0-17091 GCA_019514585.1 Dendrobium officinale
TTTGAGGAAGAAAAAAATATAGATGATCTGTTCCGCTGCATTTGATGTTTATAGTAGCTCTGTGTGTGTGTCTGTTTCTGTGTGTAATGTTTGGAAGAAAGTTCTGAAACAAATTCCAAAGCCAGATCCTGGAATCAGTTCAGTCAGTCTGAAAGTTCAGGCCCCACGACCCGATGCGAGCGGGACCCGGCTTTCCTCAGTTTGCTACTTTAGTTGCTCAGATGATGAGTGAGACTCACAGTAGAGCCTCTACTGTTCGATCTGAGGATATTAATAGACATATGCATATGTTTCTGAGAGTTGAAACCTCCGAGGTTTGAGGGCGCTATTGAGCCCAGAGCAACTGAGGAGTGGCTGAGGAGGTTAGAGAAGACTTTTGACGGCATGCAGTGTCCGTCAGACAGGAAAGTACCATTGGCTGTATTTCTGTTGGATGGGGAAGCTGAGCACTGGTGGGTAGGCCAGCAGGAGGCCAAGTTTCAAGGCAGATTGAACTCTTTGATTAATTGGGAAGAGTTTACTGAGGCATTTTGAGTTGGTTTGTTCCTCCATCTGCCGTGCAGCAGATGCAGGAGAGTTTTCTGAGACTGGTTCAGGGAGCAAGACAGTGATGCAGTATGAGGCAGAGTTTTACTGCCTTAGCCCGATATGCTCCGCAGCTGGTGAGTACTTCTGCTGCGAAGTGCTACCGTTTTTTGAGGGGACTATGAGATAGTCTGAGGCGAAGCAGCCCCTGGTACCCTTTCACATTTCTGATTTTTCTGAGCTTATGGAGCAAGCTCGTCTGATAGAGAATGATCTGATGGCTACTCAGCAGCGGTGGACTGCGAGTAGGAAGAGGTTTGGGGGTGATGCTTCTGGTAGCAGTTCCTCTGGCAAGAGGAGATTGTTTCCTGGTTCTGGAGACTCCAGGAGGAGTGGACAGTCAGGATTTTCTGGTACTGGTACGCCCAGTACGACCAGTTCTGGATCTGTTAGTGGGGCACCTGTGTGCTAGAGTTGTGAACGATGACATTTTGGCCAGTGCTATAGGATGACTGGTCAGTTCTTCAGATGTGGTCAGCCAGGACATCGGATTGCAGAGTGTCCACAGGCTGGATTTGATCGATGATCTGATTTTCGATCTGAGAGCTTTGTTAGACCAGCCAGTTCAGCAGGAAGACCGAGGACTGTTCCTCCACGCCCTATTTCTGAGGGATTTTCTGGTAGAGGTGGTGATTCGAGTTCTGTGCCACGGAGACCACCTACTGCTAGTCAGAGGGAGCCGAGTAGTTCTATTGCTTTAGCTCCAGCTCTAGTTCAGCCACGAGTGTACAGTCTGAGTCAACAGGAGGCTCGAGATGATCCAGATGTGGTGACAGGTACGATTCATATTTCTGACCAACCCTGTCGTGTTTTTGTTTGATTCTGGAGCCAGTCACTCATTTTTGTCCGAGCATTATTTTGATTGAGTCTAGATGCTATCAATTTTGTTGCCGGTTTCTCTTTCTGTGATTTTGCCAGCTTGAAGTAATTTGATTGCTCAGAAGTTTTGTTTTTGTGAGATTGAGATTATTGACAAAGAAATGGAAATCAAGTCTGATTTTGTTGCCAATTTCTTCATATGATGTGATTTTGGGCATAGATTGGCTGAGTTTGTATGAGGCCCAGATTAACTGTTTGAAGAAGCAAGTGAGCTTGCTTATGTCAGGAGAGAGAGATGTGTATTTCAAGGCTTACGAGGTGTTCTCTGTTGCATGATATCTGTACTGGAAGTGAGAAGAATGTGAAAGAAGGGGTTATCCAGTATTTTTGGCTTCGTGTGTGGGATATGAACCTAGATGTGGGTTATGTTTCTGATATCCCAGTGGTACGGGAGTTTGCAGATGTTTTTCCTGAGAAGTTAGTTGGTTTACCTCCGAATAGAGATGTGGAGTTCTCTATTGATATTTTTTCGGGTACAGCTCTGATATCAAAAGCTCCGTACAGGATGGCACCGAAAGAACTTTTCTGAGTTGAAAGTTCAGCTTCAGGAGTTTAGTGGATAGAGGATTTGTTCGTCCTAGTGTTTCTCCTTGGGGAGCACCTGTTTTATTTGTGAAGAAGAAGGACGGAACACTCCGTATGTGTGTTGACTATAGAGATTTGAATAAAGTCACGATCAAGAACAAGTATCCTTTGCCACGGATTGATGACTTGTTTAACCAGCTTTCTGGTTCCTCTGTGTTTTCGAAGATTGATTTGAGATCTGGATACTATCAGGTGAAGGTAAAGGAAGCTGATGTGGTGAAGACAGCTTTCAGTACTCGGTACGGACACTACGAGTTTTTGGTTATGCCTTTTGGGGTAACCAATGCACCTGCTATTTTCATGGATCTGATGAACAGAGTGTTCAGGGAGTATTTGGATCAGTTTGTGATCATCTTTATTGACGATATTCTGGTGTATTCTGCTTCTGAGGATGATCATGCCAGACATTTGAGCATAGTATTGGAGACTCTGAGACGACATCAGTTGTATGCTAAGTTCTCAAAGTGTGAATTCTGGTTGAAGAGCATTTCATTTCTGGGGCATGTGGTTAGCGGTGAAGGCATTTCTGTTGATCCCCAGAAGATTCAGGCTGTTGCAGGTTGGCCAATACCTACTACGGTATTTGAGGTACGTAGTTTCTTAGGCATGGCTGGATATTATCGTAAGTTTGTGAAATAATTTTCTGCCCACAGATAGCTACACCTTTGACGAGACTGACTCAGAAGTCAGTAGCTTTTGTTTGGACACCGGAGTGTGAGGCTTATTTTTAAAGATTGAAGGATTGTCTGACTTCAGCTCCAGTGTTAGCACTTCCGTCAGGCACGGAAGGATTTCAGGTGTTCAGTGATGCTTCACTGAAAGGTTTGGGATGTGTGCTGATGCAGAATGGAAGGGTAATTGCTTATGCCTCGAGACAGTTAAAACCACATGAGAAGAATTACTCGACACATTGATTTGGAATTGGCTGCATTGTTGTTTTTGCTTTGAAGATTTGGCGTCACTATCTGTATGGCGTCAGATGTGAGATTTTCACGGATCACAAGAGTTTGAAGTATATTTTCACCCAGAAGGATCTGAATTTGAGGCAAAGAAGGTGGCTTGAGTTGATCAAGGACTATGATCTTACGATTCAGTATCAGCCTGGTAAGGCTAATGTGGTAGCCGATGCTCTGAGCAGGAAATCTTCTGGACTATCAGGTATTCAGCTCACTTTTGATGATTTCCTGATTCGAGATATGGAACGGTTGCAGTTGGAGTTGATTTCCTCCATAAGTTTGGATTCTGGAGTTTTTGACTCAATTGAGCATTCAGTCTTCTTTGAAAGAAAGGATTCAGGAAGCTCAGAAGTTAGATTCTGATTATTCGACGTTGATTGCTCAGATTGATTCTAGTAAGAAGCCTGAACTCCGAATTTCTGGTTTTGGTACCATTTTCTGCAAGAACAGGTTGTGGATTCCTGTGTTTGGAGATTTGAGGAAAGAGATTCTGTATGAATCTCATCATTCAGGCTACACTGTTCATCCGGGAAGTGGCAAGATGTACGGAGATATGAAAGGTTTGTTCTGGTGGCCGGGGATAAAAAAGGATGTAGCAGATTTTGTTGCTAGATGCGAAGCCTGTCAGTTGGTGAAGACAGAGCATCAGCGACCAGAAGGACTTTTGCAGTCGTTGCCTATCCCTGAGTGGAAGTGGGAGGAGATAACGATGGATTTTGCTATGGGTTTTCCTCGATCAAGGCAAGGGCATGTGCCATTTGGGTGATTGTGGATAGATTGACGAAGTCTGCTCATTTTCTTCCGATTAGACAGACCGATCCGATGGATCGATTGGCATAGATATATGTGAAAGAGATTGTCAGATTACACGGTGTACCTAAGGTGATTGTTTCTGATCGAGATGGACGATTTACTTCTAGACTTTGGAAGGGTATTCAGCAAGGTTTGGGTACGAAGTTGCATTTCAGTACAGCTTTTCATCCGCAGACTGACGGACAGTCTGAGAGGACTATTCACGTACTGGAAGATCTGTTGAGGCTTTGTGTTTTGGACTTTGGAGGAAGCTGAGAAGATCATATTCCTCTGATAGAGTTTGTTTACAATAATAGTTTTCAGTCCAGTATTGGTATGGCACCGTATAAAGCTCTGTATGGCCGGAAGTGTAGAACTCCTTTGACTCTGACTGAGGTTGGAGATAGACAGGAGATGGGTGCCACTTTTGTAGAAGAAACTGTTAAGAAAGTCGATTTGATTAAAGAAAGATTGAAAGCTGCACAAGATCGACAGCAGAAATATTACAATCAGAAGCACATGTTCGTTGAGTTTCAAGTTGGTGACTTTGTGTATGTCAAAGTAAGTCCGATGAAGGGTGTGAGCAGATTTGGCAGAGTAAGTAAGCTCAGTCCAAGGTATGTTGGCCCGTTTGAAATCTTTGAAAGGATTGGTAAATCTGCTTATAGACTGTTGCTATCTAATCAGATGTCTGATGTTCACAATGTGTTCCATGTATCTACTTTGAGAAAGTGGATATCTGACTCTGGGAACAAAGTGTCTGCTGATGAAGTTGAGATTCAGGAGAATCTGAGTTATAAGGAAGAACCTGAGTTGATTCTGGATTACGACGTACGCAAGTTGAGAAGTAAGGAGATTCCGATGGTTAAGGTGCAGTGGAAGCACCGAACTGCACGGGAAGCGACTTGGGAGAAAGAATCAGACATGAGGAAGTCGTACCCGTACTTGTTTTGATTGAGTTCTGTTTGGGCAATATCGATAACGACATTTTTCTGAAGTTGGGGAGATTGTAACATCAAAATCTGCTCCAGGATCGTCCGGGCCAATCTGGATCGTCCCGGGACGATCAGTGCAATTTTTGTTCCATTTTTTTGTCCATAAGTTACAGGAAAATTTCTTGTATGGATCGTCCAGGCCGATCTGGGATCGTCCTGGGACGATCAGTTCATGGCAAAAGTTAGAGAGCAAATCGTCCTGAGAAATCGTCCCAGGCCGATTCAGTTTTGTTCAGATCGTCCAGGATGATCGTGCGATCGGCCGTGCCGATCTGTGTATTTTAAAGCTAAAATCAGTCGTTTTGAAGAGAGAAAAAATCATAAAATATCTCAAATTTCAGCTGAGGAGAGAGAAAGTTTGGAAAAGTTGATTTTCGGGCGACGCTGGGCCTTTTTCATCCGAAGACACTGTTTAAGAAATTGTTGTACGCAAGGTAAGGCACATTCCGCCTTTCTCAATTTTCAGAACGGTGCAATTTGAATGACTTTTCTGTCCGGATTTCATTTTTGTTAGCGAATTTCGTCCGTATTTTCCGATTGGTTCAGTTTTTACCGCGTAACTTTTGGTATGTTTCTGAGGTGCCGAGTGTGCACATTTTGATTATTTTCTGGAGAATTTTGACCGGGTATTTTTTATTCTACGGTGTTTTCTTTCGAATATAATTTTTGACGATGTCTAAAAATGTTGTGGCAGTAGAATAAAAGTCTTGCAATGTCGTTGTGAACATTCTGTGATAATTTGGTAATTTGTGATTTTTAGGAAAATTTTGTGTAAATTCCGTATACTGTCGTTACGCTGCCGGATTTTCATATGAATTCTAAAATTGTCCGGATTTATTGTGAAATGAATTGATATGATTGTGTGCTATAAAAAGGGAGTTATAAGGGGTCAGGATCCTGTGAGATCCTGTCTGTGTCAGGGAAAATATGAAATGAGCTCTGAAATCTGTTTCTGAATACAAGTTCCAGATCCGATGATAAGTTCTGTTCTAGTGCTATAAGCACATCTGTTCTGGTGCCGTAAGCACAAAGGGAGACATAAGGGGCCAGAATTCGAGAGATTCTGTCAGTGTCTGGGAAGGGAGGCATAAGGGGCCAGAATCCGTTGAGATTCTATCAATGTCAGGGAATCTGTTCCGACTTATGATATGTTCTGAATTGATGATTTTTTATTTCTGATTTGTATTCTGATTCTGTCTGTTCTGATATGATTTGATTCTGATTCCGTACGATTCTGTCTAATCTGATATGATTTACTCTGATATCTAATTTCTGATTTCTGTACATTCTGTCAGCTCTGATGTGATGTATTTTTTATTTCTGTACGTTCTGTCAGTTTTGATGTGATATATTTCTGCTCTATTCTGATTTGATCTGATCTGTATGATTCTAATTCTGTTCTGATTTGATATATGATTCTATTTTGATTTCTGTACGGATTTCTGTCTGATGTGTTTGATGTGGACTCTGAGGATTTTGATTGGAGGTTTGATATCTTGTTGAGCTGTTGTAGCTCATCCTTATTTTTTGCGTGGTTTTCAGGTTCTGGGAAGGGGAAGGAAGTCCAGGAGTAGAGTTCAGAGTCTGATCCAGTATAGGTATTTTGTACTTTTGATTTTTGTACAGTCATGGCTTTCCTGTTCTGTCTTTCTTTCTGTCTGAAAGCCATGAGCTGTATTTGTACATGATTCTTTTGAGGAAGAAAAATATAGATGATCTGTTCCGCTGCATTTGATGTTTATAGTAGCTCTGTGTGTGTGTCTGTTTCTGTGTGTAATATTTGGAAGAAAGTTCTGAAACAAATTCCAAAGCCAGATCCTGGAATCAGTTCAGTCAGTCTAAAAGTTAAGGCACTCACGACCCGATGCGAGAGGGACCCATCCCGGTCGGGTTGGGTCGTGACATAATCTCACCTACTCCTTCAGTGTTTTGGGGCTCTACCCTCTTCTCCAAATTTTTAACTCCAGTGGTATTCTCTCGAACTTCATCTTCTTCCTCAGCTCTAGATTTCTTAGGATCAGATTCATCAAACACTACATGAGTAGTCTCCTCCACCACCAAAGTCCTCTTATTAAACACCCTAAAGGATTTTCTTACACTTGAATATCCTAAGAACACTCCATCAAATTTTGAGTCAAATTTCCCTAAGTGTGACTTCCCATTATTATGAATAAAAATCTTACAGCCAAAGACATGGAGGTGGGAAAGATTGGGTGTTCTATCCTTAAGAATCTCATAGGATGTCTTATCAAGTTTAGCTCTAACATTTACCCTATTCAATACATAACAAGTTATGTTTACCGCTTCAGACCAAAAGTATTTTGGAAGTGAATACTCAGCAAGCATGGCTCTAGCAGCTTCAACTAAGGTCCGGTTCTTCCTTTTAGCTTCACCGTTCTACTGAGGGTCCTAGTAGCTGAGAAGTTGTGACTAATCCCCTTATCCTCGTAGAAGTTTTCAAATCTCTCATTTTCAAACTCTCCCCCATGGTCGTTATGGATGGTCAAAATCTCACAACCTAACTTTTTTTCAATCCAAGTTAAGAATGATCTAAACTCATCAAAAGACTCATTTTTATGTGATAGAAATCTAATCCAAGTAAACCTCGAGCAGTCATCGACAATCAGAAAATCATAGAATTTCCCTCCTAAGCTGGTTGTTCTAATGGGTCCTAACAAATCCATATGAAGGACTTCTAAAGGTCTAGAGGTGCTAATGTCCTTAATGGAGTGAAAAGAGGAATGAACTTGTATCCTTAGTTGGCAGGCATCACAAAGGTGGTCTTTTGAGAATTTAAGTTTGTGGACACCTCTAACTAGGTCTTTCTAGGTCACTCTCCTAAGGGTGTTTATACTGGCATGACATAACCTCCTGTGTCACAACCATGAATCATCAGTAGTAATTTTTAAGTGAAATGATGCAACACTTTCAATATTATTTAAGTCAAGCATGTAAATATTATTGATCCGCATTCCTTGTAAAACAGTGTTGTTATTTAAGCTTATAATATAAGTATTTGCCAAAAATTTTATGATGAAGCCCTTATCACAAAGCTGACTGATGCTGAGCAAGTTGTGTTTCAGTTCATCTACAAGCAAAATATTTTCAATCAAAAGATTTTTGGAGTTTCCAATTATACATACGTCCACTACCTTCCTGGTGGTGCTGTCTCCAAGAGTAACCTTGCCTCCTATCCTAGTCTCCAGTAAAATGAATTGATTAGCATATCCAGTCATGTGTCATGAGCATTGTTATCCAGGTACCATATGCTCTCACGAGGCCTTTTATGAGAGCAAATTTGTAAAATCATCAAACATCAGATTTAGGAATCCAAATATATTTGGGTCCATTCTTATGAAAAGTAGAATGCAATGCATGTGTGTTATGTTGTGAATCATATAATTTGGTCTCCACACCCAATATGTACTATGCTGAATGGTGCAAGTGTGTGTAATATGTCTAACATGCCACATGAAAAACATCTAACACTAGGAAAAAGATGTACTAATTTACTCAGATGGTGATGCTTCTTTTTAAAATTATGTGATGCATGCAATGATGATTTATTATTTTTAAAAGCTTTGAGATTTGCTAATTTCTTAAACTCTTTTTCTATCTCAGTAAGGGATGACTTCAAGGAATCATGTGCATCAGATAATTTAGTATACTTTTTGTTTAGTGCATCAAACTCATCAAGTAATGATATGTGATTGCTATCAATTATTGAATGATCTTTAAGAAGAATTTAATGCTCTTTTTGTAAATTTAAAAACTCTAATTTCAAGCTAGCATGTGATTTCTTAAGTTTCATATATGATGCAAGAATTGGTTCAAAAACTTTAAGAAGTTGCTCATAGGTTAGTTCACATGCCACTTTTTGGTCATTTTGGCCAAGATTTTCATCTGCCATCAAGCACAAGTTTGTAGTCTCCTCTTCAGCTTCAGTCTTAGAGGAGTCAGATGTAGAATCTACCCAGAACACCTTTTAGAACTTCTTGTCCTTTTTGAACTTGGTTTTCTCCTCACTCTTCTCCTTAGTAGGGGTGTTAATTATTAACCCGAACTAACAACCTGACCGAAAAAATACGAGTTAGGGTCGACCCGTTTAAGAAACGGGTCGTGTTCAGGTTTCTATTTTTTACCTGTTTCAAAAATAAGTCGGATCCGGGTCAACCCGGTCTCCCGAAATTGATCCGTTTAAGACCTGAATACAATTAAATTTGATATGAGATCAGCATTTGCTTCGCCTTGCACCTGTTTTAATTTTTCTTGCATATGGGAGTGGAAATGAGGGATTGGTCCGTTTAGACGTCAGCCATGTTATATGGAACATGGGTCCTATCCCACAATGGGATTGGATGTCACCGTACCTGTTTCCTCCTGGCCAACCATACGCATATGTCCAGCATCGCAAGTTTGCACCCGGATCCTTCGTGAGTCCGCGGTTGCTCCTAGCCATCGAGACATCGAGACAGTGAGTCGCCTGCAGGCCCTGCACCATCGGTTAGACCCTCAGTCGGTCAAAGGTGACTTGGTCAGCTCCTACACGCCAGACTGCTCTTCCGCAAGTCCTTATGCATCGTAACTCAATATACAAAAATTGCGGAGGGGAAATCCAGAACATATCTATTCGGGTTAGCAGGTCAGGTAAGGTCAACCTAGTAACCCATGCGGGTCGGGTCTGGGTTGTATGTCCTGACTCGTCTTGCTAAATGGGTCAGGTTCGGGTCAACCCGTTTAGGAGTGGGTCATCTCGGGTTCGACCCAAACCCGACCCGTTAAGCCGAATTGACACCCCTACTCCTTGCTAAGATGTATTTTAAGTGTAGGGAAATCAGCTTTAACATATCCTGGCTTCCTGCATTCAAAATAAATAGTATCATTATAACTCTTAAAATTTTTGTTACCCTTATCTTTATTTCATTTATGATGGTTCTTATGCTTCATCCTTAGAAAACTTTTGAATTGCCTCGTGATTAAGGCAACATCATCGCTTTCAGACCCAGAAGAATTAGTGTCCGTGTTATTGGCCTTCAGTGCCACAGTTTTTTTTCCTTCTTTTTCTCACTTGCATCAAGATTTCTTTGATTCACCCCTTGCTCGTAAGCAATGACTGATCCAAGAAAGTTATCAATCGAATAAGTATTCAAATATTTAGATTCAGTAATTGCAGTAATCTTAGCATCAAAAGAGGAAGGCAAGCATCTTAAAATTTTATTCACTTTTTCATAGTTTGTGAGTTCTCGTCCTAAGGTATGCAAAGAGGTAATAATTCGAGTAAACCTTGTATACATTTTAGAAATTGATTCAGAAGGTTTCATATGAAAAAGTACATAATCATGCAATAAAATATTCAATCGAGATTGCTTAACTTCATTTGTTACTTCATAAGTAATACACAATCTATCACAAATCTCTTTACTAGTAGTATAAGTTGAAACACACAGGTAGTCTTCAGATTTTAATGCACAGAAAAAATAATTCAAACATTTTGCATTAAGTTGTGCTAAATTTCTATCATCAAAAGTCCATTCAGTAAAAGAATATTTAATTTTAATTCCATTAATTTCACGTGAATGAGGTGAATATCTTTCTTTAACAAGCATCCACATGCAATAGTCAATTGATTGTAAAAATATAGACATGTGAGTTTTTCAAAAATCAAAAGGAATATTATTAAACAAAGGTGGTCGGGTAATAGAATACCCTTCTGTAGTATTATGATTACCGGAGTTAGCCATTGATCAAAATTCAAAAGTTTTCAAAAACTCATTTTTATGAATCCCGCTCTAATACCACTTGAAAGTTCGTTAGGAATATTAAGCCTTTATGAACTAGTCCAAGAAAACCAAGAGGGCGGGGGGGTGAATTGGTATTTTAAAAAGCTTTCACGATAAAAAATAAAATTTAAACTAACCAAAATTCACCAAAAAGAAATTCAACGTGCAAAAATTAAATTCGGAAAAAGTAGTCGAAAAGAAACACATAAATTTATAATGGTTCGATCAATTCAACCTACGTTCACTCCCTAGAGGCACCCTCCGAGTATTACACTAAACTTAGTGACTCTTCTTTTGCTCCCACAACAAGGCGGAGAAGCCCGTACAAAACTTCCTTTCCACCCACACTAGTGAGGCAGAGAACCCAACTCTTTTTATTTCCTCCTAAAGTAGGCAGAGAACCTTAATCGATTGCTGAAGTGAACCACGACGATCAGAGGAGACGACTTGGATCCTTTCTTGGAGCAACCTTTATGAAACCCCTCACAAACTCCCCCTCACAATATCCTCTCTCTCTCCCTTTCTCTCCCTCTCCTCTAGGCTCTCTCAGGTCAAGACAATTGCAAAAGATGAGTTCTTGGGTAGAACAAGAGCTCTTAAATAAAAGAGTTTCGAAGTAGCTCTTATTTTATACAAAATGACTTTATCGTCCAGGATGATATTGATCTCATCCTGGATGATCAGCATAAATTTAGCTCAATCAGCCCAGATGGTTTATGACGATCAAAAGATTTTTGTTTATTTCGTCTAGGATGATATGATATCGTCCTGTACGATCAGTACAAATTCTTGAATATCATCCAGACAATCGCACTAAATGGATATCTAACCGATGAAAAAATAGCTTGATCGTTCAGGCCGATCTCACGATCATCCTGGACTATTAGTTCAAATCCTTGAAAATTGTGCAGACTATCACCCTGAATAGAGGATGTTTGATATTTGATCGTCCAGGAGAAACAAAAGTTTTTGAACTGATCGTCCTGGCCGATCTTGCGATTGTCCAGGATGATATGATCGAGTCAATCAAACATTAATTGCTTTACTTAATTACCAGATTAATTTAGGCATAATTATATTGCATCATTTAGGACGATGTCCAAAAATAAGTAATACGTAACTAGATCTGGTGAACAATTCTTTTTGATTTGAGCCTATCGTCCTGGCTGATACAAATATCGTCCAGGATGATGAGCTTAATGATGGTTACCTTAACCAGTATGCACTAATTAGGATTTCTATTTTTAATAGATCATCCAAGACGATGTTTTGATCATCCCAGACGATGTGATCAAAACAGAGAACTCTAACCAACAGACAAAAATTTTTCCCCATGTGTGTGTGCAAGGTTACATAGCATCAGGAATCTCATCATTTACAATAGACTCAAGAAAGGAAAAAAATTACAAACTGACTCAACCTAATCTACCCAATCTTTAGCTGGCTTGAGTTGCATTTGATCTTGTGAACCTGAAATGTTAGTGGGCAAGGAAGTCGTAGAAAAAACATAAATGTTTACTATCATCAAAATATTAATTCATAAAATTAGATTTGCAACAGCCATACTGAGATTGACCATTTGGTGAGTTGGATTGATTCTTGAGCATTTGAACATAGAGAAGTCTCACACGAGATAATAAACCCATTAAGATTTAGTGTTGAAGTCGCCCAATATCTTCTAATTACAGATGAGTTATTTAGATGATCGATGACCTCATTAAACTTGAGATGTGTGAAATAAAAAAAAGTTAAGAGAAATTACTCATGGAAAGGTAATCAAGTAAGTTTACCTCTTGGGATAAAGGAAACTTGCCTGTGGAATCATTAGAAAATGGTAGTTCTGATTGGCCTATTAAAATACTCAAATGAATTTTAAATGATTCCTCCAACGTTAGAAATTTACTCCAATGTAGTTGCAACCCACCCATAAGCTCCAACCAATAACTTGCCCATAGCTATTCACTGTTGGGGGGGGATGGATCTCATTTTGCCATTTCCTCCTAGCGAGCAAAAAAAGCTCAATCTTACTATGGCGAAATATGTCTCAAAGTGGATCAGATTATTTCTCATAATTATAAATGATAGTGGGCCACTATTCACCAACAAGAAGGTCAAAAAATTATTTCATTCACAAGAAAAACATCTCAATTTGTTTAAGTGCATCATCACATACTAATTAGCAAGTCAAAGCGATGAATAAACAGGTGTTGAATTGACTGAGAAAAAAGTGGAAGGAGCTAAAAGAGATTGGGTAATGGCATTACCTTCAGTCTGGTGGGCACTAAATATTGTCATCCTCAATGTTTGGCCAACCATTCACACTCTCCCATGGAGTGAGGCATGACTACTGGTCGAGTATGAGCTACATAATTATTGAGTGGTCTCCACTGTAAATTTTGAGGAAGAAGAATCCATCTATATGGGAAGAAAGAAATGAATAAAAAAAGGAAAGTTATAATAGATTTATAGTAAGAACTTGAAGTTCAATCAGCACTGAAGCAAGAGAGATAAAGAGAAGAATGTTAAAGTACTATAAAAAAAATATCAAAGAGAAAGTCTTTATCACAATAATTTGATTCTAGTGAAACCAAATGCAATAGCTCGCTAGTCCACACTAAGAAAGCTTGAGTTGACATGGAAAGAACCCTATATTATCAAGAAGCAAGTCGGCTATAGAGCATACCTATTGTAGGCATATTTATGCAACAGTGTTGAGGACATGGAATGTCGACAACCTGGATATTTTTAACCTATAAGGAAAGTTGTTATATTGTTATTTTATCTTTTTATTTTTGTAAATAAGATCATTTTTTATCAAGTTCCTTTCAGTCAACAAATCCATGTAAAATGAAAAATGATAAAATAATAATTTAGGAAACTTGCTCCTCATTGTACACTCAGTAACTCTCCCCTTCCTCAAATGTAATAAGATAACTCGCCAATCATAGGACATGTGAGGATCTTATTTGGATTTTAAATGACTCGAGGAACTTTCTTACTGATGTGATCTAAAGTAGAGAGATAATGTCTAGAATTTGGTCTTATCCTATCCCATCGAGCTTGGGGTTGGCCAATTTTTAGCCCTAGGGATTGATAAAACTCATAGAAAAAAATCAAACTAACTGGGATAACTCAGCAAATAAAGGGTACCAATTGGGTTGAAGACTGGCCTGGTCTTGACTCACGTTCAAATCTTAAAGTGATAAGGCTACTCTCTGTAGGAGAGTTGAATCCCCTAAACACGAGTCTTGCAAGTGAGCATAAGCCCTCAAGAAGAAGAAAATTTTATGCTTAGTGAGGTAGCCTCCTTATTATGGTTGAGTCTTCTTATAACAACAACAATATCAAGCCTTTATCCCACTATGTGGGGTCGGCTACATGAATCCTTTTTCTTCATTGTGTCCTATTAAAAGTCAAATTATCGTTTAAATCTAATAAAGAAAGATCATTTTTTAATATTTTCCAACCAAGTCATTTTAGGTCTGCCTCTACCTTTCCTAACATAAGTCAAATCTAATACCTCTACATTCATAATCGGGTCATCGGAAGGCCGCCATTTTATGTGAACAAATCATCTAAGGCGACTCTCTCTAATCTTATCTTATACTGGAGCTACTCCAACCTTTTCACGTATATGCTCATTTCGTATCCTATCTCTAATGGTAAACCACTCATCCAACAAAGCATCCTCATCTTTGCCACATTTAACTTATTATATTATACTTCTCTTTTAATAGCCAACATTCAGCACCATAAAGCATTGCAGGCCTCACCACCATCTTATAGAATTTTCTCTTAAGTTTGAGGGGTACTTTTCTATCACACAACAAGCCTGATGCATTCCTCCACTTTAACCATCCAACTTGAATTTTGTTGATAATATCTCCATCTATTTCACCATCACTCTAAAAAATAGATCCAATATATCTAAAATGTGCACTCTTATTAATGACTTGATTGTCCAAAGTCATAATCTCCTCACTAGGTTTATTACTACTAAAATTACACTCCATATATTCCATTTTAGATCTACTCAAGTGAAAACCTTTAGACTATAAGGTTGACCTCCATAATTCAAGTTTACCTTCAACTCCCTCTATAGTCTTATCAACAAGAAGAATATCATCAGTAATTAGCGATTTTAAAATATTTTAAGAATTCACCAAGACCATCCCTCTATGTTCAAAATCTTAGAATAAGATAAGAGACATTTGGTGACCACTCATCGATTATTTACTTTTGATTTACAACATAACATTATGAGTATCCCAAACAAAAAATAACTAAAAACTAGCACTAATATGAGCCCAACCTAGCCTTAGAAGGTGACTCCACCTTTGCAATAAGGTCCAAGTTGAGTAGTGTCTATTTTTCAACAAACGAGTCTTGATGGTTATACCCATAAAGATGAAATATCTGGGGAAAATTGAGGCCCTGCTAAGACAATGGCAAATCATGAAAGGTATAATAAATCTCAGGAAGGCAACTTCCGCCTTTGCAATAAGATCTACATTAAGTACCATGTAATTCTCTTCTAATTGGCGATTCTATTTAGTTAAACTTGTGGAGTCCTAAGTCTAGTTAAGAGCGGGTGGCATCATATCAAATTAAATGTTAAAAAACTCTGAGGTATATCATTCAATAAGCAAGTATGATTTCATTCAGTCATAAGATACAATCGAGTTAAACATTAGAATTATTTAAAGAATGTCAATCAACAAGTGAGTACAAACACATCTATTCAAAAAGTGTTCATTTCAGATGATATTTCATTTGCTTATTTACAAAATAAAAATAACTAAAATAGAAAAAATAAAGTACAAAAGTTGACATGCTATGAGTCGCACTCTACCCATCACTCTTCACATAAGACTTTAATATCAAAACATAAAAGTAGTTTTTATCCTAAAACTTATTGTTGAGTTTTTAAAGTCGCCCAACTTCTATGTGAAGTACTTGATTCCTCTTTATTTTTCTTATGGAACACCTCACAGTTCATTGCCTTCATTTTTTCTCTTTCTTCTCTAATTCCTCTTTTGAAAGTGATGATGTTTTTTTTTTTTTTTTTTTTTTTCGTTTTCCCCTTAATGACTTTAATACATGTGTATGTATGCATTTACTTTCATATTTGAATCAGTAAACCTAAAACTGTAAGGTGAACAGTACATTTATGGCTTTATTTTAATTGTAATTTTAATTGTGAATTATACTTGTTATGGGGAAAGGGGTTAGCCTACTAAATTTCCTACTCATCTTGTTTATAATATTTTAGGTAAGGGCAAAAGTTCTTCTGAATAAGATGGGTTTTATAAGAAGCAAGGAATTTGATATGTGAAATGTATGTGATTTTGTAGTTCATATTGTATTTTTTTGTTTTGTTGCATTCAATATAATCTGAACTAGTAATTTAATTACTTTGGAAGAGTGCACTATAAGTATTTGTTTTATATTATACTGAAGTTTTGGTGAAATGACTAATTGATTGAGAATTAGCATGTATATAGGGAAAGTAAATTTAAATTCCTTATTTAGGTCATGGAGCGTCACAGTATGGTAGCAACAGTTAGATCATATGGGACAACTTCTCGAACGCCACTATATATGGGTTCACCTGCCCCTCTCTTGAGGCTCAACTGGTGGCTAGTTGGCGGGTAGCCTGCAGCGAAAATTAAGCGTGATACAAATGCATGATATTAGCATCCTAGTGGCTAGGCAAAGCAGTGGGCTAGTAAATTGCTACAGTTGGCAAAGGAGAAGTGGCAGGAAGTTTCTAAAGGCTCCTCAGAAAGTTACTATCTTATACTCGGCATTTTTATGCACCATTAGTGTTACTCTTTAAAAGTTCGTTAGGGATATTAAGCCCTTATGAACTAGCTCGAGGCTAACCAAGAGGGGGGGCGGTGAATTGGTGTTTTAAAAATTATCAAACAAAATTCAAGATCTAAATCAAATAATTATTCACCAGAAAATAAATTACAAAAATTAAATGCGAAAATATAATTAGAAAGAACACGCCATATTTTATAGTGGTTTGGTCAACTTGGCCTACGTCCACTCTTTGGAGCATCTCCTCCGGGTATTGCACTAAACTTAGTGACTCTCCTTTTGCTCCCATAGCAAGACAGAGAAGCCTGTACAAAAACTCTTTTCCACCAACCCCAGTGAGGCAGAGAACCCAACTCCTTTCGCTTCCTCCTAAAGTAGGTAGAGTACCCAACTCATTTTACTTCCTCCTGAAGTAGGCAGAGAACCCCGATCAATCATTGAAGTAGACCTCTCTAGAACCTCCAAGAAACTAGGGATGACAACTGGGGAAGACGACTCGGATCCTTGCTTGGAGAAATCTTTGTGAACCCCTCGCAAACTCCCCCTCACAAGATCCTCTTTCTCTCTCAAGCTCTCCCTCTCCTCTTGGCTCTCTCATGTCAAGATAGCAGCAAAAGATACTTTCATGAATAAACAATAGATCTTATATAGAAGGTCTTCAAAATAGCACGAAATTGCGACAAATCGATAAAG
>JACXSL010000949.1:0-25000 GCA_019514585.1 Dendrobium officinale
TCACAATCCTATATAGTTCATATAGTATATAAAATTATAGTATTGATTTGTAATTATAATTTTCTTGTTTACAAGCAAGAACATTCGTCATGCAGCATAAAATTGTTGTACTTGATAATAAAATCATGGTAAATGAATATGGACCATAGAGTAGCCCTGATAGATATTGTTTCTGATAGTTTGGAGCTATGGCATTTTCTCCGTCAGAAATCTTCTCTTCATAAAAGTTGGAGTTTGGAAATTTACTTATGAGTTATGGATGGGTGCATCCTACATTCTTTGAGCTGTGAAGTAGCCTAAAAGAATTATAGGCTGTGTAGAAAATAAGTATTGCTTTCTTTAGGTAAAATTTTCCACAAAGACCTAATTGTAGGCTTTAGGAAGATTAAGGTTTCGTTTGGGACGGCTTTTTTATTGCTTCTTAAAACGGCTTTCATATACCAAACTTGAGACTTTGTCCTTTGATGATATGAAAGATTTTATGTAAATAGAAATTACTCTGTTTATATCATATATAAAATATAAATGTGATAATTATTGTAAAATCCAACTATTAATCCTAGCCAATTCCACATAACAAGACGGGTTAGGATCAATGGCTTACCAAATTGGCAAATAGAGATCGATTTGTTAAAACCAAAGAGTCAATATATTTTTAAGCAAACTACAACAATCATTATGGCATCTAGTGAGACAAGAGATAATTTGCAATTTATGGTTTAAGGACATCTATGATTGCTTCTAGACCAAAATTGCATTTATAATACTAGAAAGTTCTTTGAAAAAGCTGTAACAAAATTATCTCGATCAAATGAAATTTTAGGATCAATTTGGTGCAGCTTTGTGACTATTTTATTTTTCATATGATAACAATATATCAATTGGATAATTGCTTTCTTATTATTTTTTAGTTGTTCTCTAGAAATTTATGATTGGACAATTGCTTTCTTATCAAACATTTTTTCAAAAAGGTTTGATAAGCACATGTCAAGGATCTAGCAAGGTAACAACAAAATCACTAGATAATTTCAGCTTAAAGGAAAATCACAAATGAGATCTAATTTAGGACGCTTGGTGGTGAACTTACCAACCAACGAAACAAAATCCACAAGGCCGTCAAACCATAAATGATAGTTGCCTTAAGAACGAGAAAGGAAGTAGAAGCCATAGATCCATATAAGGCATCTGTAAAAGAGCAAGTTTTTGAATTTCTAGCGAGAAAATCGTGATCAATGAGTTTATTCACCATGGAAACCAAGATAAAAGTCACAAAAATGAAAAAAATAATAAAGGAGAGAAAAGACACTTCTCTGAAGGTGCACAACAGATGTCGAAGGAGAGCAAGCTAAGAGGAAATTGAGTCAAGTTGACGAAGAATGCGACTAAAAAAATGAAACCAGCACGATGAGTCGAACAAATGTAGAGATTGAGAGGAGCGATCAAATTGGGAAATGGGGTAGGCAGCAAGGGAGAAAACCTAGCATGCAAGTGACATTTTGGAAATGAATGTTGACTGATCAACTAGATATTAGACCTAATAGATGGCCGCCACTTCCATGATCACTAAGGGATGAAGTTGAGGAATTAGTTAGGTGCATATTAGTTTATTCTTTATTTTTTGAATTATTTCTTGATCTAGTACTGCATAAGAAATAAGACCCATCTGTGAAATTATGACTAAATGGATATCCACCTCTAGTAGATCAACTTGAAAGTTCAAAACTTAAGCGCATGTTAGTTGAAAGGGGGAGTAATATATTAGGAATCCACGATACAGGTGCAAACGAATCAAGCCGAGCTTGATTCCCTTAGCTTTAGCTTGATCTTGATTAATTAATTGACTTAAAGCTATAGCACAAGTTAATTTTACAAGTTCAAGCTAGCTCGTTCATAACAAAAGAGAGAAAATAATAATGATTCAAGCAAGCAATTATTATGATAAAATTATAAAAAGAATGATAAATTAAAAGATGAATAATAAAGAATCACTTGATATAAGAAAGTGATATATAATTTTTAATATAGTTGAACTCCTAAATTCTAATGTGTTTTAAGAGTATTTTCTAGTGATACTTTTTAAATGAGTCAAATCGCAAGCTAAAGAGTCTAGTCAAAGCTAATTCAAGCTTAGCACATCAACCGTTTGTCGAGTTGAGCCCAAGCTAGCTAAAATGTCGGCTTGACTCACTTACACCCCTAATCTACAATATAATATCATAAATATGATGTTAAGATGATGTTTAGTAGTTAAATATGATTAATTAATATAGTAATTAGTTTAAGGTAGGCATTGTATTGCATAAATAGCCATTGTGGAAATGATGAGAGCATGAGATGAATAAATGAACTCTTTTCTTATATCTAATTTATGTTCTTTTTTTTAGTTAAAATCCACGGTGTGTTAATATAAAAAAGGATTACAAAGTCCTTAAAAGAAAACTCCAGCTCACTAATGCTCATAGAAGCTATAAAATAAAGCAAAATAAAATCTAAGAGCCGGTGGTTCCTTATACTAATAGTTACAAAAATACCTAATAACATACTAGGGCTGCAAGGAGACAACACCCAAAAAAGGAAGAGCATAGGATCAACATTCAGAACGAACTTCCTGCAAAAAATGTGGACAGAGCCATAGATAGCAAAATTGGCTTGTGTGTCTGACGACCTAGTATAAATAAAGTTCCATCAAACATACCTACATAAGAAAAACCTACAATACAAAAGAGTAATATTGCAATTAAAATAAAACCAATAAATACCATTTGATAAAGCCATAGATCTGCTTTTACAGAACCTGTTGAACCAATCAAAACCAAGAACCAAGCAACTATCAGAACCCTTATGATCAACTATAGTCTGGACATTCAACAAAAAGAACAACTTCCTCTCTAAATTATAACCTAATAAAATACCCAACATGTCATGGTGGTTAATAGGAAAATACACTAAAAAGAGAATGTAGCTCAGCATAGTACACTCAAGCCCAAACATCATCTCGATCCAAAATTGAGAATGAAAACCCCACCCAACAGCAAAATTAACCTTCCAGTTATGACCACAAAGGCGCCACCATCTAATCTCATAAAAAGCTAACACCGGTGCATAAAAAAACTCGAGGTTATCAATCCCACCAGTTTTAAGCCTCCAACATAAATTAACATAGCCCACCATCTTAATCAAAAACTGAGAATGAAAGCCCCAACCAACAGCAAAATTAAACTTCCAATTATGACCACAAAGAAACCACCATCTAATATCATAATAAGCTAACACATGTACAACAAAAAAATCCAGGTTATCAATCCCACAAGTGTTAAACCTCTAACATAAATTAATATAAGCCATATTCAACGAAATCCAGTAAAAACAACAATAAACCAACCACTTCCACATGATCCACCTCCAGAAATTAAAAGAAATCCAGCAAAAACAGCAATAAACCAACCACTTCCACATGATCCACCACAAAAAAATTAAAGAGAAACAACAGATAAGGCAAAACCAGAAGGATGAAAACCAGGCTTAAAAATAAACATATCAAACATTACGTATATAAGGCAAGCCAGTTTTATCCAAATTAATCATAACTTTCAACATCGGATGTAATCTCCTGATATCAAACTCCTTATAACTATCAAGATGACAACCCTTATTTGCTATCCAATCCACACACACATTAGCTTCACGATAAATGCGAGAAATATAATAATTAACAAAGGAAAGTGAATTCTTAATTTTTCTAATAAGATAAAAGTTTTGAGGATTTTCAGGCACCATATTGGTAAGAATTTGGACATGAAGCATTGCATCCACCTCAATCCACACAAAATTTATTCCCAGCTTAATACAGATATCCAGGCCATAAGCTCAGCCGTAATGACATTGGATAACTGCAAAGGGGTAGCATAAGCATCAATAACACACCCCAAGTGATCACGAATTATTCCACCAGCACTTGCATAAGTAGGCCCAAAAGATCAGTTGAGCTTGACATAAGGTGGTTTGGGTTTAACCCATTTAACAACCTTATCAACCAAATTTAGAGCCCCAAAACCTGTGGGAATACCAAAAGCAGTGGCCATATCCAGACAATTATGAAAATTCTTAACATAAATAATATTGTAGGAATCAAATTGCAATATTTTATGTCTCACATTCGAAATACTTTGAGAAGAATCCATTTTGATATCATTGTGCTTAGCCTCATTTTCAGCTTTCCAAATGTACCAAAAAATAAGAATATGAATCAAATTAAAAATATGACGTTTAGAAGCATGCACCCAATTCTGTAAAATAGAAAACACATTATTTTGATTGGTAACAAAACTTTTTTTGGCAAGAATATTGAAATAACTCCACACTTCATGAGCAATATTGTCATTCTCAAATAGGTGATCAATATTCTCCACATTAGAACAGCACAAACATTTGGAAGGAAGGTTAAAATCTCTTTTTTGAAGCAAAACATCGACCAGAAGATAACCTTTAAGACATCTCCAAACATGAATATAGTAAGAAATCGGAAAGTTCTTTTGCCATATAGCAGAAAAAATAAGCGATTTTTCAAATTTGATTCTAAAAGTTTCTCAAACATTATTCAACTGAAATTTACCAGATGAAGAAATAGTGAATAAAATTTTATCTTTGCAATGGCCTTGAAGGGAATATTCAAAATAATCTCCACTAAAACCGAAGGAACCACTTCCCTAAGTTTAGTGATGTTCCAACTATCAATAGTAAAAAAATTAGAAACCTTAACATTATCAATCGAGTGCGTATTTAAGAAAGTATCTATAGAAAAATTCCCCACCCAGTTGTCTTGGTATAAAAAAATATCACCTTTACCCAAACCCCATTAAATAAATTGTCCAGCTTCCCATTTAATGTTACACAATCTTTTCCATATTATAGAATCAAAATTTTTTATAAAAATATAAAGTCGGATGCATTATTGCAATACTTAGCATTCATATAGCGGGCCCATAAACTGATATTAGATCTAAAAGAAAACCATTAGTTATGAGAAAAAGCTTAAGAAGTATCAAACAAATTTTTGCATCCTAAACCCCCTTCATTCAACACCCAACAATTCTTCCTCCAAGAAGACCAATGTATACCATTGTTATTATACTTAGAACCCCAAAAATACTTATTTATCATCCTCTCTAATCTAGTGCAAGTAGAAGCCGTAGGTTGTAAAGTATGAAACATATAAATAGGAATAGAATTTAAAACCGACTTGATCAGAACCAGTCTACCACCATAAGACAAAAATTAAAAAGACCAATGGGAAAGCTTTTTCTAAAATTTAGTAAAAATATCTTTAAACAAAAGTTTCTTCTTTTTACCTTTATAAATAGGAGTGCTCAAATACTTTATGGGTAATTTCCTTGATTGAAAACCACATACTCTTTGAATAGCATTAACTCTGCTCTGATTTATCGAACTGCCAACAATAAAACTGCTCTTGTCTTTGTTAATAGCTAAGCCACTCATATCATAAAAATTGACAAGAAATTTGATTAAAACCTTTATGTTATTAATATAGCCATTAGAAAACAGAATAAAATCATCAGCGAAGCTAAGATGCGATATAGGGAAACCCCTGATAGTGCAAAAATTAAGGTTCAGTTTTCTAATATATAAATCATCCAACCCCCTAGAAAGATATTCCATCGCAATAACAAACAGGGCAAAAGAAATAGTATCACATTGTCTTAACCCTTTGGATGAATTATAAAAACCATGATTCCTACCATTAATAATAACATAAAAATAACAATTTTCAATATTATTCTTAATAAGCATAATGAAATTATCATTAAAACCAAATAAAGACAAAATATTGTAAAAGAAATTCCAGTTGAGATTATCATAGGCTTTAGTAATATCAAGTTAAAAATAATATTTCCCCCTTTAATCTTAGCATTAATATCATGCGTAAGCTCTTGAGCTAAAAGAACATTGTCAAAAAACCTTCTACCCTTCACATAACCATTCTAATTATAAGAAATAATTTTAGGAAGGACATTACTCAACCTATTTACAATGATCTTAGAGTTAAGCTTGTTAAAAAAGGTACAAAGACTAATTTGTCTGAAGTCATTCCAATTATTGGCCGCCTCTTTTTTAGGGATGAGGACAATATTGCTACAGGAAAAGAATTTAGGATAAGAATTTCCCGAAAAGAAATCTTTCACCGCTTCAATCACATCCACCTTGATAATATCCCAAGTTTTTTGAAAAAATTTGGTTGTGAAACCATCAGGACTCGCAACCGCATCACCATTCAAATCATTAATAATATTGAAAATCTCATTTTCAGAAGGATTTTAACAAAGTAAATTGTTATCATTATCATTAATAAGTTAAGGAATAACATGATGACTACTTATAGGAAAAAACATACTTTGGCTATTAAAAATCTTCATGAAATGATCAACTCTAGACCTACAAATCAAATCATCCGAATCAATTAAGCAACCATCATTATTAATAATTTTGTGAATCTAACTCTTAATTCTATTCTTATTGTCCAAAGCATGAAAGAATTTAGTATTCCTATCACCATCCATAACAAATTTAGCATTAGACTTTTGCTTCTAGAAAGATCTTCCTGGAGTTGCAGTTGAAAAAGAAACTCCTTAGCTTGGTTAAGACATTTAAGTTTATCAGAGTCAGGATTATCCAAGTAAATGTTATAAAACTCAGTGACTTTAATCTCGGCTTCTTTAATATTAGAAAAAATATATTTTTAAACACATTCTTTTTCCACCATCTCAAACATTGCTTAAGTCTACTCAGCTTAGCCCATAATCTAAGCATGCCAGTGATGTTGTTATCAGGGTACACATGAGCACTCCAATTAGTATCAACCACATTCATAAAATCAGCATGAGACATCCACATGTTCTAAAATCTAAAAGCATGAGAACCAGTATGACTATTATCATTAATATTCAAAAGAAGAGGAGCATGATCGAAAAGCGTTCTACTTAAATGTTTAACATTAGACATAGCAAAATCAGTAAGCCACTTATTATTAAAAAGAATCCTATCGAGTTTTTGCCACAAATTAGCTCTATTCCAGGTGAAAGGGCTCCCATAATAACCAATATCATTCAAATTGCAATCGTTAATCATGGTGTTAAAATCTTTTGTAGCTTTATTATTGGGAGGATTACTCCCAACTCTTTGAGAAGCATTAGAAATAATATTGAAATCACCTCCCACACAGCAAGGCCCGTTAATATTAGGGCAAAATTAAGTACTTAATCCCAAAGAGTAATACGGTTCAATATAGTACACGAAGCATACACAAAAGAGGCATGACAGCTAGCATTAAACAAGGTTATATGACTATGAACAACTTGAGGCAAATCAGCGATAATTTTTAAAGACATGGCATTGTTCCACATAATTCAAATTTTATTAGAGCAATTTGCATAGTACTTAGAAAAACCCAAAGCAGTAGCAATAGAAGCAATTTTATCGTTAGCAAGGAAAGGTTCAATTAAAACTAAAAAATGAATATTATGAATTCTACAAAGATTTCTGACTCTAACTTTAGAGTCATTACCTCCAATTAGGGCTGTCAAAAATGGGTCACGGGTCGGGTTTGTGTCTAACCCGAAATTGACCCGACATTATTCAACCTGACCCATTTTTTGCAAACAGGTTTATTTTTGGAACCTGAACCCGACCCGTTCAGGTCCGGGTCAACCCAAATCCTACCCGTTTCGGGTATATTTTATTAATTTTTTTATTTAATTTAATTTATTTAAATCTAAATCAAAGTAAGGTAAGATTTACTTCAATTAATTTAAAATAAATCAAGATTAATTTAATTTGGGCAACAATATTTATAATTTTTTGAAATATCATTTACTTATTTTATAAAAATCCTTTAAAACCCTCATAAATTAATTAAAAATAGGCTAAACCGGATTGATTTTGGGTTTTCGGGTCAACCCGAACCCGACCCAATTTTACAAATGGGTCAAAATTCCTAACCCGAGCCTGACCCGGTTCGGGTTGACACGAACCCGAAATTTTCGGGTCAGGTCAAATATTGACACCTCTAACTCCAATATCCCTAACATTCCAATTGAGAGCCTTAATCGTTGCAATCTTTTGAGGAAGTTTGAGCTCTCATGGATCTAGGAGTATCACGAAAAATATTTTTAGCATGCTTAACTTTCTTTTTAATAGCCTTAGTGAAACCGTCCTCATCAGAAATTTTATGAAAGTCTTTATCATGGTTGGAAGAGGTGGTAGTTTCCTGATTCACATTTATAGGATCAGAAGAAGAGGGAGGAATAAATTCACCTTCTTCACAAACCTCATTAGATTCAAACATGTTTCCCACAAACTCAGCGTCCTTCAAACCTTTTCCATTGGAGTTAGAGATCAAACATGGTCCATTAAAATTAGGATTATGAGTATCATTGAGCATAGATTCAATAGAGATAAAGAGATTAGGGTCTTTTTTAGTATTAATAGCATTCATATCCTCCTTATCATTTAAAAATTCCATCCTATTTTCCTGAATATCTGCATTGGGGCTAACAACATTATCCAACTTCTCATTAGCAGGAGGTGGTTCTACCTGATCAAAATGGATCAATTCGTTATTATCCACGATAGGAACATAATTTTTTTTCGGTGGATCCAAGTTTCCCACTAATCGTAGCAGTTAAATTTTTTAACTTCGGGTGCAGCTTAAAACATTCAGGTTGAGCATGTCCATGAATTTAACAGTGAGAACAGAAATCGGGAACTTTTTCAAACTCAACTTTTTGAAAATAATCGAAGGCTTTGGATCCAACCCAAACTTCATTGGCATGTTTTTTGGAAATATCAACCTCAACTAGAACTAGCCATAGATGGCCGAGTACTAGAAGCAGTTGCTTGATCAGTCTGGTGAGGTCTCCCAAAAATTGAACCCAAAGCATGTTGGACTTTTGGGTTAAGAAAATGAAGGCGCAAGTTCGGAAATGAAATCCAGATCAGAACAATAGTGGATTCTTCCTTAATATTGAAAAAGGGGTCCATTTCAAAATTCACATTTGACAGTTATAGATGAAATAAGAACGCCTAGCAAAAACTCTATTATAGTCAAGATCGTTAGATAGCTGTATAGCAACATGCCGTGAGTCGAGCAAACCAACTGAAAGAAAACTCGTAAGATTCAAAGTAGCAAAAAATTGGCGTATATAATCAAGGTTAGGTCTACGTAATCCAAATTTACCAACCAAAGTAAATTGAAAAGGGGAAGCCAATTTTAGGACTTCATCATCAGATAACAAAATTGTTGGAACCCCATTGAAAACCGTTTGAGTTAAAGTAGGAAGAGCATCACCTGCAGAGGAACTATTCGATATAACCTCTTTGAAAGATCGCGATCAGAAAGGAGATCCATCACCATCCAAACTAAAAAAAAGCCTTTATTCTTATTCAGCACAGGCACTGTAGCGTTCCCCCACGGGGAAGAGGAAGAGGCTCCCGCCATAAAAAACTCTCCCGAAAGGGGCAAGTTCTCAAAGAGAGAACCCCAAAACCCTCAGATCTCGAGACGAAACAACAAAAGATGAGATGAGAATGCGCAAAAAAGTGGCCGAAAATAGGGGTCGAGGAGGAAACCCTAAATCGCCAGAGAAGGTGCAATAGGGCGAGAGCAGAATTTGAAGGTGATTTATCTTCTCTTATTTCTTTTGGAGCTTGAGCAAGCTCTATTTACTTGATTAGGATTGATAATCCTATCATAAGATAAGTTATTAATAACTTAATATCAATATCATGTCAACTATTTAGTAGTCATTCAGTTCTCTTTGACTTCTTTCATCTCATTTTTATTTTGAAATAAATAATTTTTTGGTGCAAATCTCAGCAATTAAAGCCTCTCATAAGAAGCTAGAAAAAGCATAATAGAATTAGAGCAATCCAATTTTTGTTTTGCACTTAAATTAAAGGCATTTAACAAATTAAACAATAAATATTATGTATGCTAGCTAATATTAATCACATCACATAGATCTCACAAAGTTTGAGATATAAAGTTCAATTCTCACCTATATTAATTAGTTAATCTAAATTTTTTTTAGCTAATAAATATTTAATTATCCTTTTCAAATTTTCTTTATCTTATCATATAAAAGATCATATTTCTCTTGTTTAAAAATTTTTAAATAGCACAAAAATTAAACAAACTATCAAATATTTTACTTTTTTTTTTTTGACATTTGAGATATTGTTTAAAATAAAACCAATCACATATGTATTATTAATTCCTTTTTCACCTATTTTCAAATCATTATTTATGCTTTTCTCACTAAGTGTTTGTTTTAAAAACTTAATTAAAGAATTTTAAACTTTAAAATTATCAAAATACAAAATCTTAAAATCTTTGTATAAGTTTTTGTATATGAAATAAAAGAGAATCAATCATGTGTCCTCTTTTTCATAAGAAGGATCAATTAATCTTAACTCTGTTTTTTACTACAACAACTTAACTTACAGTTTTAAGAAAAAAAGATTATCGGGTAAAATTGTGAAATAAGATAGAAGTTAGTTTTCTCTTAAAATAAATATTATGAAGACAAATTAAAATGACATATAACAATATCTATATTATTAGACTATCTACCAGTTAACTACACATCGATGTTGAGCCAAAAGAGTCATTTAAATAGCGAGTGGATGTTAAACAGTTGAAGGTTAAGTGCGTATAATTTGACTAGATTATCATCATTGAAATATCAATCTATGAAATTATAGGTTGGCATATGCTGTGAAGACGATTGTTAACGAAGTTAACATTAATCATATTGACATTGTTTGTTACTTGTGTTAGGTCATGTGCTTCATTGTACTTACTTAATTTGGGGCTCCAACATTCTACAACTTGTCTTATAATAGATTTTAGGAGGAACAACATACAATTAATTTTAACTAATAACTTATGCAAGAATTACTCTTATGTAATTTCATTGCTTAATCGAAATAATTTTATGGGTATCTATGACTCTTCTTATATATATTTATATATATATCTAGCTTTTAACTTTTTAATTTTCTAACCTAAAATGAATTTAGGATTAAATTCTTTAACTTCTTTATTATTTCAATAAAATTATAACTTCTTGTTCAAATTTAAATTTACTAATAATTTTAATTTTTTATATAAAATTTTGATTAAAAAACTAAAATTCATTAAATTATCATAATTATAAAATATAATTAAAACTAATAAATTTAATATAAATCTAAATTTTAAACTTAATTTTTTTTTAATTTTCTTCCGAAGCACAAGTTATATAAAATTAATTTAAAAAAATATATATATATATATATATATTTTATTAGTAGGGCCAGTCATGGACAACTTGCCTCCTTCTTATCTTTTTTATTTACATAAAATATTGTTTCTTAATTAAAAAAATTAACTCATTTTTTGAACCCTAGTTGATTAAGGTGAATGTGTGGGTAATTTTCTTTTATTAAGCCATTTAATTTCAGGCACAAAACGTAAGATATAAAAATTTCATGAAAATGCATTTTCGACTTAGCATTTTAAAAAAGGAAATATTTTCCAGGTTAGATCAATCTTTCTGTCAGCTAGTAGATGTTAGTTAACGTAATTTTCCCAAAAAAAAAAAATGTTAGTTAACGTTAAATTTTCAAAATCGTATCTTTTTGGATTTGCTTTCCAAAATAAATCTCCGCTTCAAAATTACACACACGCCTAATACACACGCTTTAATTACGAGGGGATCGTTCCACGACCTCGCCACAGGAGAAATCATTTCTGAAAGTGAAAGTGGAGTGAGAGCTTTGCGAAACCGGACAACGTAAGATGATGAGTACTTGCTGCCCGAACAACACTACGGGGAAGCGGAAGCGCGGCCGCCAGCCAGGGTCGAAGAATAAGCCTAAGACTCCGGTGGCCAACTGCATGCCGCACATCGCCACCCTCCATCAACACGTACTCGAAATCCACGCTGGCGGCGACGTCGCAGAAACAATCGCTGCCTTTGCTCGTGGCTGTCGCAATTTCGGAGTCTGCGTCCTCTCAGCCTCCGGCCCTATCGCAGGCGCCGTCTTGTGGGAGGCATCGCCGTACCCCTCAACACTCACATTCCAAGGTAGCTTTTTTCTCCTTTCTTTCACGGCCACGTTTCTTCCTGGAGGTATTAAAGGGAGTTTGGCGGTGACGTTAGCCGGACCACACGGTCAGGTTGTGGGTGGGGTGGTGGCGGGGCCGGTGGTGGCTGCTGGAACGGTGATTGTGGTGGCGGCAACCTTCGCTTTGTCGGGATTCCACCGCTTTGGTGCTGTGAATAATACATCGGCCTCGATCATGATGCCCGTAGTCGGAGGCGAAGAAGGATGTGGTAAAAGTTCGGCGGCAGAGAACTGTGAAGTGGAGAAATCGGAGCAAGACAAGCTAAATAACTGCTTAGAGGAATTAGAACAGTTTCTTGACTTGCCGCCGGAGGTGGACGGTGTTTTCATCGGTGACGGTGCTTCAGCGGAGAAAAGAGGGCTGGACGGCGGAGGGGAGGAGGCGGATGGAAATATGCTTGAAAATTATCTAAAAGAGTTAGAGCACTGCCTCGAGGTGCCGGCGGATGTTGAGGAGATGACAGTTGGGCTCGATGGAGACAGTGGAAGGGAGGGTGAAGGAGATTCTTTTAGTGTTGAGGAGTATCTTGACTTAGAGATGATGGTTGATGATGCATTTGGAGGCAGCCGTGATGGTTGCGGCGAGCATTTTGCGTTGGATGCGTTTAGGGTTTCCGGCGCTTGCCTTCCTCTATACTGATTGGGGCCTCGTCAAATTCAAACTCTCTCTGATTGGATAATAATGATTCGGAATTGTAGAGTCCACAACATTATTTTGATTTCTGTAAAGAACATTTCTGCAACATAATAAAATTAAGAGAATATTTTTAGAACATTGTGGTGAAGAATGTTTTGTAAATCCGAATCTTTTTAAATAATTATCATTGACGGATGCGTATTGATTATGTTGCAATGATTATCTACTCTGTAACTTAACTAACTGCATTCCAATTTTCTTCCTGTGACGCAAGCATATAAATCTTCCAAATTCGTTGTCTTCATGTAAAGTTATAGCAGCAAAGCAAAGTTGTGTAGTGATTCATGGAACTGTAGCGTTTATTTTCTTAATAACATTACCGGAACTGCTGATTAAACTTCAAGATCTTCAATTATGATAAAATTTTAGAATTTTTTTCGTTGATACTTCATAAAAACCACATTCCCACTAGCTAGATTATTTGCCATTCGTGATCGTTGCTTACGAGATGTTCTATAAATTATTATTATTGATACTTCAAAAAAATCATCTTAATTTGAGACAAATCTTGAGGCATATTCAACTTGTCAATTACCAAAATTAAATTTCGGATTATCCTAACTCCAATTTCATCAAACTTAGAAGTCAAATTGAATAATTCAGTGAGACGAGCCCAACGACACTAAAATCTGTCCGTCCAATCAGGATCCAAATGAGTCCAAATGAGTGGCTGGAAACTTATTTGAAAGGCAAAGTGGATATCAATAACTAGATTATCATCATTCAAATATCAATATTTGAAATTATAATTTAGGATTAAATTCCTTAATTTCTTTATTATCTCAGCAAAATTTAAAAAAATTATAACTTCTTGTTCAAATTTAAATTTACTAATAATTTTAATTTTTATATAAAATTTTGATTAAAAAAGTAAAATTCATTAAATTATCATAATTATAAAATATAATTAAAACTAATATATATCTAAACTATAAAATTAAAAATGTTTTTTTTTTAATTTTCTTCCAAATTACAAATTATATATACTAAATTTTACTAAAAAATATACTTTTATTAATAGGGCCAGTCTTGACCAACTCGCCTCCTAATATTTTTTATTTATATAAAATATTCTTTCGTAATTAAAAATTTTAATTCATTTTTTTGCAAACTAGTTGATCAGAGTGAGTGTGTGGGTAATTTTTTTTTTATTAATCCATTTAATTTCGGTGACAAAAAAATTAAAATTATATAGCAGACTTGTATTGTTTATCTTAAACGATGAAAATAGTTACATTATCTCCTCTTCATGAAAAAGTTTTTTCGACTTAAAATTTAAAAAAAAGGAAATATTTTCAAGTTGAAAACAATCTTTTAGTTAGCTATTAGCTTTTAGTTGCCGGTAAATTTTTAAAATCATATCTTTTTTTAATTTGCTTTTCAAATAAATCTCCGCTTCAATTACACACACGTGTAATTGCTTTAATTAATAAGAGCATCGTTCCACTACCTCGCTACAGGAGTAATCATTTCTGAAAGATGACTACTTGCTGCGAAGCGGAAGCATGGCCGCCAGCCAGGGTCGAAGAATAAGCCGAAGATTCCGGTGCCAACTGCTTGCCGCACGTACTCAAAATCCACGCTGGCGGTGACGTCGCAGAAACCATCACGGCCTTTGCTCGTGCCTGTCGCATTTTCGGAGTCTGCGTCCTCTTCAAAGTCCGCGACTCCACCGACGCCTCAAAGATCGACGCCATGGTCTCCTCCCATCGCTCGCTTTCCTCCCTTCACTTCGTCCCTCACCTCGCCGCCGGTCCCATCCACCGCCGCCGATTTCACTAACTTCCTACACAGCCGCTTCTTATCCAAACCCGATCTCGCGGCCTACACAGTCCATCCCTCCCATCTCGTTGTCGTCCACCAGAACGCCCCGATCATCGAAGACATCTTCGCTGTCGATTGGGTCACCGATTTAGACAGCGAGATCGTCCCGTCACCGGGATCGGCGATGTGGTTTCTGATTGCGAAGTCACGGAAGGGGAAGCAAGCGGCGGAGATCGTGAAGGCTATCGATGAGGTTAGGGCGTCGAACTTATGCTGGGGGGTGAATTTCTCGCAGGGTAGGGCAAAGGGGTATGAGGTGGGGTTCGCTTTTGGAGTTTGTGGCGATTGAGGTAGAGGATAGGGGATTTTGTTGACAATGTTATTGTGGTCGAGGTCGTGATCCCGTTTTCATGTCTCTAATAGCGTTGCAAAAAAAAATAAAAATAAAAGTTATGAATTAAAAAAAAAAAACTACAAAGAAGATTAACTTTAAAAAAAAAAACTTCTACCTTATTTTACATTTATATCTTGACAATCTTTACTAATAAAACTCTAAGCTGAGTTACGATTAATTGAATCAATCTATCAAAAGAGAACATATGATTTAATCTATCGTGTTATGAAAACAAGAACTTAGAGAGATTTTGAAAATTTTGATTTGTATAAATTTCAATTTTAAAATTATTTAATTAAGCTTTTAAGTATATTTTTTCATCTTTAAAGTTTAAAAGTTTTAAATAAATTTTAAAATTCATCCTAACATGAGTCTCGAGGTGCAAGTATAGGTTTTCAATAACTGCAACATGCTTAATTACTAGTCGTAGGCTCTCTCGTTCGGCTCAGTACTCATCAATGGGCTCGCAACTCAGCTGAACCTACTTAGCATTACTGATGATTTATTTGCCTCCCTCTCCTAAGGTGAGTCGAGGTTCCATCATGGGTTTTCGATAACTGAAACATGCTTAATTACTAACCAAGGGCTCCCTCGATCGGCTCAGTACTTGCCAATGGGCTCGTATATGCACACTCGGCTGAACCTATTTAGCATTACTGAAGTCACCCGTGAAGTCTTCTTGACTCAGTCAGCTATGAGGCAATACAAGTTTAGGACAATATATACTAAGAGTCATTAAATTGATATTTATTTTTAATTATATTTTAATTTTTCATTATGTAGTCTTTGCCATCGCACATCGACATCTATAAGTAAAAGGTGAAACGAGCATTTGTTATTGGTGGACTCATTAAGATTTTGAGTCTCTTGGGCATTTGTACTACAAATTTTCTCAAACAGATTGTTCTCTCAATTGTCACATAAATTCTTAGGTCATCTCACTCACAATTTGTCTGCAAGTAAGATTGGGTGTCATCTATTATCTATAAAAAGAGTTAGAGCACTTCCTCGAGGTGCCGGCGAATGGTGACGGTGCTTTCAATTGCGTTGGTGGCGGAGTAGAGGAGACGTCATCTAGGCTCAATGGAGACAGTGGAGGGGAGGGTGAAGGAGATTCTTTTAATGTTGAGTATATTGACTTAGAGATGATGGTTGACGATGCATTTGGAGGCATCCGTGATGGTTGCGGTGAGCATTTTGCGTTGGATGCGTTTAGGGTTTCTGGCGCATGCCTTCCTCTATACTGATTGGCGCCTCAAATTCAAACTCTCTCTGATTGGATAATAATGATTCGGAATTGTAGAGTCCACGAAAGCTGGAGGGTAGAATTGTATTCATGTTGATTGTGAACATTATTTTGATTTCTGTAAATTAAGAACACTTACGCAACATAATAAAATTCAGCGAATATTTTTAGAACATTGTGGTGAAGAATGTTTTGTAAATCGTCTTATAATTATCTAGCAAAGAAAGATAATCTACTATATATGTAACTTAACTAATTGCTTTCAAAAATTTTTCCTGTGACGCAGGCATAGAAATCTTCCAAAAGTTGTTGTCTTCCTGTAAAGTTATAGCAGTAAAGCAAATATGTGTAGTGATTCATGGAACTGTAATGATTATACACTTCAAGATCTTCGAATATGATAAAATTTCATATTTGTTTTTCCTATTTATTGACAAAATTATGTCATTTCTACTTAATGTAGTTATATTCAAAGCTTATGACATTCGAACATCTATATGTAATCGTTGTCTAGCCAATAGCTCTTAGTTAATTTTCGATAATTTTAACAACTCTTCTATAAAAAGTATTTTAGATAAACCATATTCTGACAAGCTAGACTACTTGCCATCCATGATTGTTGCTTACGAGAGGTTCTATAAATTATTTTTATTATTACTGATACTTCAAAAAAATTGTCTTAATTGGACACAAATCTTTAGGCATATTCAAATTGTTAACTTCCAAAATTAAATTTGGGATTATCTGAACTCCAATTTCAAAAAACTAATAGTCAAATTGAATGTCTCAGTGAGACGAGCCCAAAAACACTAAAATTAGTCAAATCAATGTCCAAATAGGTCCGAATCAATGGCTTGAAACATATTTGAAAGCTCTGAAGCATTTATTGGATGACAAAATACTATCCATGTATGACATGCTTATAGTCAAATCAAGCGGCTGAATTAGATGTATTTAACAAGCCCAAGATAGCTTATTTTTGATATCATAAAGGTACTTAATTAAATGATGACATGATCGCGGGAATCAGTATGGGCCATCCAATGAAGCACTTCGAACTCTCCCTATGTCTTCTCCTTATTTACTGGTGATATCATTCTCAAAATCTATCTTCCCACATTAAAAAGGGCTTGAACTTCTGGAGGCTTAAAAGTGAAAGGAAGAAAGGCAACTTACATGTGACATAAATTTGGCATTATTTTAAACCTCTTTGCATCCACATAACCACTGGGACGAAGTATCCGATCCATCTCAAGAAGAATAAACTTCATTTCATATTTTTGGAGAAAAAGACAAAACAAACATATATAATGCAAACATATATGTTTCAAAGCAAGAAGGAAGTTTCTAGAGAACTTTCTATGTTCATGAAGTTGCTAGATCCATAGTTGCTCAGTCAAAAAGAACCCAAACCCATCTTTATTCATAACAAACATATATAATGCAAACATATAAAACTTTCACAGATGTGTGAATTGATGTGATGAAGCTTCAATAAAATAAAATACTTATTTTTAAATAATCCATCTTCGATATATATATACAACAACATAAACAGTGGATCAAACAACACAAGCTTTCCATTTGATAGGTTAAAAAGCTCTTTCACATTCAAGGAAACAAAATACAAACACAATTACAGCAACGGTCAAATAAGAACAAGAAAGAGGTGAAAAATATTACAGCTAGGATCAGTTTACAAGGAAGAAGAGCGAAGGAGATAAGAGAGAAGAGTTAAACCCTTTTTTAGAAGCAACTCAGACAACAATAGTCTGGCAACCGGTGAAGGTTTCCTCGCCGAAGTCAGGATACGTCTCGTGTTTGAAAGAAAAAAAAAACAATATGTAAAACATTATAATCTCTCAAAATATCAATTTCTCCCGTAAAGTTTAAGGGAGAAAAAAGGAGATTAAAGAATAGAAGTTGAATCTAACATAAAAGATTTGCTTATTTTCAGATTCTTAACTTTATTATTGTGCTTGGTTTTAAACCAAAGCCTACCATCCGCATTTGTTAATGAAACGAGAAAAAGAAAAAAAGTAGACAAACCAATTTCATTCATTAAACTCCTAAAACAAAGACTTTATTGCTACATAAATGTACCTTGACTACCGCATCGCAGTTCTTGTCTTGCAACTGTGACGAGTACGGCTGAAATCATTTTCAAAAGTGTATCGCCGTCGATGTTGTCCTGCATCGCAGTTCTTATCTCGCATCGTAGTTCTTGTCTTGCATCGACATACATGTCCTGCAACTGCGACAATGTTGGCGAACCCTTCAACAGAGTATATCTCGTCAGATTCCAAGGGGAAATCACAGTACATTACCAAAAAGTTGATCGTTGTCATATCGAAGACAAACAGATCAGCACCATGCCTCATCCATAGCTTTGAAATCCATTATTGGTGACACCTTGTCTGCATGTACTTGGTGCTTCGTCGACATTGTTTCTTCGATTACAGAGAACCACTAAGAGGAGAAATGAGTAGTACAACTGGCTGTGCGAAAGTCCCATAGCGAGGCGGTGGCATAGGAGGAGCGAGAGCTAGGGCACGGGAGGAGAAGGGGGCGGAACTGGGAGACGGAGCGGGAGCTAGGGAAAGGGAGCGAGAAGAGAGATTGTGAATATTATAAGGGCTTCTCCAGCCAAATTCCAAACGAAAGCCGGTTTGCTCCGTTCGAACGGCAAAAAAAAATTGTTAATTGGTGGAGGTTGAACACTATAATGTCAATATTTGTGTTGCATTATTACCTATTTGATTTTGTTTTGTCTTAATCAAATTTGTCTAAAGAAACAAATGAAAGAGGAGAAAATAGTTACCTTCACATAAGCGTGTAAAATGGAGTTCGATTGGTGATGAATCACAACATTTTTGAGTTTCATTGCATTTTAGAGTGAAAAATGAAATTTTCAGTTGCACGCCATTTTTATTTTTAACGGCAATTTTTAAAATGTTATTATTGAAATGCTTGGGAAAATATTATTTTTTAGAAATATTATTTTATTTGTTGCCTTTATTTATTTATCGCTGCGGTTGGTTTATAAATCGCTGCTATAAATTGTTTTGAAAATATTAATTTTTTATTAGTTGATTATCTTGGCAATCAAATTTAATATTCACAAATGTCTACATTGTACTTTCATACCTAAATCTTTATTGTGTTTAATGGGTTTTTATTGAACCTTGTATCAAACTAAATTTATGAACATCTATAACTCAATTCAGGGGCAGATACAACTTCTTTTTTGAGGATGGGCAAAATTTTAGTTAATTAAAATATTAAACAATAGCAATAATAATAATGATAATGATAAATAATAATAATAATAATAACAACAACAACAAATAGTAATAATAAAATATTTTTTTAAAAAAATTAAACCAATATAATGCCATCAAAATTATAATAGAAAATTTTTATCATTTATTTTTCAATATAATACTGATTTTAATAATATAAATTAGAGTATAATCATATAAATTATGTTGGCACTAGACTCTAATTACTTAAAAGAATAATAATAAAAAATAGCTAAACGTAATGCTCCTAATCCAACAAAATCAAATAATACTTGAGCCTGGAAGAAAATTGGAACCCCAGTCTCACTCGCTCGGCAAGGCTCCGTCTTAGCCTGAGATGGACGTTTGTGAAATGAATAAGAGGAATGATGCCTTACGTTCTCGCTCGCTCGGCAAGGCTCCATCTGAGCCTAAGACGAACATTCAGGAAGCTCGATGGCTGATGTCGCAGTTGATGAATCGTCTCCACCTTCCGACTTGGTTCTGGACGGAGCGGCTGGATCCATCCGATCGAATGGAATGCTGGGTCGGGCCGTTTCCTCATGCGGCATGGAGGAGAATTCCTCCGTCTCAGATGTGGACATCACTAGCTCTTCTCCATCGGATATGGATTTGACCAATTGTGAGGTTCCGAATGAATCCTGCCCCAACGTCTTCGTTCTAGACGTTAACATGAATCGCGAAACGGCCATTCACAAACAACCGGTTGCCTCCCAGGTGTGTGCGGCTCACCCCACATCTCCGTGTTCTGATGGTGAAGTGCATTGGACCAATGTGCCATCTTGCAGGTGTTTAGAAATTCCAACTGCAGCCTCTACCAAGCCTCCACCTACAGGTTTCTGCACTCCAGGTGCTTGTGGAAATTCCTCAAAGATGCATAAATCAGATTTATCTCAAATTGAGGTTCAAAACCAAAGGTCCGGCTGTGGTTTTCTATTTAGCATTGCTGTCTTGCTATGTGCTATTGAGTAAATTAGATAATTTTTGGATAAAATATGTTTATGTGCTACAGAGATTTGAGGAAGCTAAAGAAGAATAAAAATAGTTTATAAAAATAGTTTTTTTTTTCCTTTTGTTTTACGAATCATAAAAATAGTTTATAATATTTATATATTCAAAAATAGGATGATGAACACCCCTCAATCATCTTCGACAACATAATCTTATACAAATTATGAGGGACCGCTGAATAATTATAATTTAAAACGTAAAAGGAGCATTTGTTGTTGGTGGGCTCATTAAGATTTTGAATCTCTTGGGCATTTGTACTACAAATTTTCTCAAGTAGATTATTCACTCAATTGTCACATAGGTTCCGAGGTCATCTCAATCAAAATTTATGTACTAGTAATACCGGGTGTCATCAATAAATAAATTTGAATCGGACAACAACAAGTAGGTAATTAGTGTGTTTGATAATTGTCTTTGAGGTACACGTTTTTTTAGTAAATACTCATACATCCTTCCTATCAAAATAAAATAGACAAAATTAGATTAGGATGCATGGAGCAAAGTTTAATTTAGAATATGAATCAATAAGCATCCATCAATGAAAATTATAAAAAGGAGGACGATTTACAATGCATTCTTCATCACAATGTACTAAAAATATTTCCTGAGTTTTATTATGTTGCAGAAATCAAAACAATGTTCACAATCTTACATCAGTACAATTCTTGTAATTATTTTTAGAAAATCTGCTATTCTACTATCCAGCATTTGTGGACTCCTACAATTCTAAATCATTATTATGCAATCAGAGAGAGTTCAAATTTGAGGCCCCAATCAGTATAGAGGAAGGCAGACGCCATATAAATCCTAAATGCATCAATAGCTAAATGCTCGCCGCAACCATCACGGCTGCCTCCAAAATGCGTCATCAACCATCATCTGTAAGTCAAAATACTCTTCAACCTGAAAACAATCTCCTCCGCAGTCTCCATCGAGCCCAGCTATCGTCTCCTCTACTCCGCCACCAATGCAATTGAAAGCACCGCCAACATCTGCCGGCACCTCGAGGTAGTGCTCTAACTCTTTTAGATAATTTTCAAACATATTTCCATCCACCTCCTCCCCTCCGTCGCCCAGCCCTGTTTTCTCCTGTGAAGCGTCGTCACCGATAAAAATACAGTCCACCTCCGGCGGCAAATCAAGAAACTGATCTATTTCCTCTAAACAATTTCCTATTTTAAAAATACATTTATCTTAAATGTATTTTTTAAATCTTGAATGATGAAGGTAGTTACATTATCTCCTCTTCATGAAAATGTATTTTCGACTTAAAATTTTAAAATAGGAAATATTTTCCAGTTGAAAATAATCTCTGTTAGCTATTAGCATTTAGTTGCCGGTAAATTTTCAAAATCATATCTTTTTGGATTTGCTTTCCAAATATATCTCAGACGCGTAATTTGCTTTAAATAAGGGCATCGTTCCACTACCTTCGCTACAGAAGTAATCATTTCTGAAAGAAGAGAGAGTGCTTTGTGAAACCGCACACCGTAAGATGACTACTTGCTGCCCTGCCTCCAACAACGCTACGGGGAAGCGGAAGCGCCGCCGCAAGCGAGGGTCTAAGAATAAGCCGAAGATTCCAGTGGCCAACTACTTGCCGCACGTACTCAAAATCCACGCCGGCGGTGACGTCGCAGAAACCATCACCGCCTTTGCTCGTGCCTGTCGCATTTTCGGAGTCTGCGTCCTCTCAGCCTCCGGCCCTATCGCCGCCGCCGTTTTGTGGGAGGCGTCTCCGTACCCCTCAACACTCACAGTCCAAGGAAGCTTTTATCTTCGTTCTTTCACGGCCACGTTTCCTCCTGGTGGCCGCGAAGGCAGTTTGACGGTGAATTTAGCCGGGCCAGACGGTCAGATTGTGGGTGGGGTGGTGGCGGGGCCGGTGGCGGGGCCGGTGTTGGCTGCTGGAACGGTGATTGTGCTGGCAGCAACCTTCGCCTCGTCGGCATTTCACCGCTTTGGTGCTGTAAATAATACATCGGCCTCAATGTTGCCCGTAGTCGGAGGCGAAGAAGGATGTGGGAAAAGCTCGGCGGCGGAGAAGTGTGAAGCGGAGAAATCGGATCGAGACATGATGAACAACTGTTCAGAGGAAATAGATCAGTTTCATGACTTGCCGCTGGAGGTGGAATGTGTTTTTATCGGTGACAGCGCTTCAGAGGAGAAAACAGGGCTGGGCGGCGGAGGGGAGGAGGTGGATGGAAATATGTTTGAAAATTATCTAAAAGAGTTAGAGCATTACCTCGAGTTGCCGGCAGATGTTGGCGGTGCTTTCAATTGCGTTGGTGGCGGAATAGAGGAGACGATAGCTGGGCTCGATGGAGTCTTCAGATGGGAGGGTGAAGAAGATTGTTTTGAGGTTGAGGAGTATCTTGACTTACCGATGACGGTTGATGATGCATTTTGGAGGCAGCCCTGATGGTTGCGGCGAGCATTTAGCCTTTGATGCGTTTAGGGTTTCGGCGCCTTCCTTCCTCTATACTGATTGGCACCTCAAATTTGAATTCTCTCTGATTGTGATTTAGAATTGTAGAGTCCACAAATGCTGGATAGTAGAATAGTAGATTTTCTAAAAATAATTGCAAGAATTGTAATGATGTAGATTGTGAACATTGTTTTGATTTCAGCAACATAATAAAACTCAGGAAATATTTTTAGTACATTGTGGTGAAGAATGTGTTGTAAATCATCTTCTTTTTTATAATTTTCATTAATGTAATTTTGTGCATTGTATTTTGATTGAAAGGATGTATGAGTATTTATTAAAAAAACTTAGTACCTCAAAGATAATTATCTAACTATATGCATCACCTTGTTGATGTTGGATTTCAACAACTCAGCTTAGAGTTTTACCAATAAAGATTGTCAAGATATAAATGTAAAATAAGGTAGAAGTTTTTTTTTTTTTTTTGTAAGTTAATCTTCTTTGTAGTTTTTTTTTTATTTAAAACTTTTATTTGCTTATATTAGTTAAAAGGACAAATTATTTATTTTGATTTATTTAAATAAGTTATCAATTTTGTCATTCCCTCTTTAGATTTTAATTTGGTCATTGTTTATGAAAGTTGCATGCATCAGCACTTTAAGCTTAAATTCAAGTTTTTTAAATTCAAAAAAATGCTGAAAGACCTAAAATGCTTGATTAATTTTTTTTAAAAAGATATATTATTTGGATGAGTTTAAAATTAAAGAGATGCAGTGTAAATGAATGCAGTGGAAAGCTTAATAATTGCGATAGCCAGTAGCCAAAAATGGTAGGAAAAGGTTGCAGGCGAAGACAAGGCCGGGGCAAGGAAGATGCCCCTGGTGGGGTTCAAAAAATTTTGGTTGTAAGGATATTTTTGAAAATCAAATTAATAAATAAATGATGAATTTTCTTTACTATTTCTCTTCGTATTTGATTCATCGTTCCCTAACAATAACATATCTACACAATATGTTTAATTAAGTTAAGGGGCAATGGCCGCCCGTATTTGTAAAACAAAAAAAGCCTATCGCATATTAGTTTTCTATAATTTTTTTTTTGTGGGCTTTCCTCCTATTTCTTCAATAGAGAATTTAAAAGAGCTCATGCTCCCTAATATCATTTATGGATAATGCTGAGAAATGATATAACATTTAATGCTGTGAATATAAGCTCCTTCAAGAACTGAAAACACACGAACTGATTATTCTTCTTTAGCTTCTTCAAATCTATGTAGCACATAAACAGATTTTATCCAAGAGTTATCTAATTTACTCAATAACACAGCAATGCTAAGCTGGTAGCTTAAGAAAATAGTTCTTCTTAAACTAAATAGAAAAACTTGAACGAGAGTCATCGAGATTCTTAATTATTCTTAGGCTCTATTTCAGACATCTTTAATTTCTTCCTGCTTTTGTTTTTTATCCGGCTGCAATCATCATTTTATTTGACTTCTACTTTTTGCTGCTTTAAAATTAACTTAAGATTTTTAGGGAAAAGCAGTGGCAACCATGCTATGATAACTATCGATCTAGTTATAAATGTTCATAAAGTTAGCTTGATACAAGGTTCAATAAAAAATCCATTAAACACAATAAAGATTTAGGTAGGTAGTTTGACTTAAACATATATAGGGGTGCAAACGAGTCGAGTCGAGCTCAAGTCCAGACATGTTCGAGCCGAGCTCGACTGACAAAAATCGGCTCGAGCTCCAGCTCCAGCTCGAGTCGAGCTCGACTCGGCAAGGGTACATAAGCTCGTCGAGCCGCAGTTCGAGCCTGTTAACGAGCCCCACATCTGCGTCGCCTTCCACATTGTTAGCTGGTTAGCATTTGCGTCAGTTCTACCTCACCGAAAAATCTCCGACTTAAACGCTCAAGTCGTTCCTCTTCACCGTCTTCTAGCAGTCGAGCTCGCCTCCCAAACAAGATGACGC
>JACXSL010000954.1:0-45000 GCA_019514585.1 Dendrobium officinale
TTATATTATGGTTATGATCAGAGCTTATATATTTCCAAAAAATTAATACCCTTACAAATGAATTATATGGTATTTTTAATATGGTACAAAGCCATCTATTAGCTAAGTTCGACATGAATTTAACTCATAAGATAAACATTCACCTTATGTCCATAAAGTATGTTTTCAAAAAGTAACCTATGGCTATAAAAAAATTAGGTTTATTTCCTCCTCTAAATAAATAGACTATGAACCTTCATAACTAAGGACTACCGAATTATAGGATCTTAATAAGATTCATTATCATTCATCCCCATCAACTATTTTAGGTTCAAGGTGGTATAATTCAAGTCAACTATAACCACAAGCCTTTATCCCACTATATGGAGTTGTCTACATGAATCCTTTTTCTCTATTATGTTCTATTAAGTGTCAAATTCTCATTTAAATCTAATAAAAAAGATTAGTTTTAATACTTTCTAGCCATGTCTTCCATGATATATCTTTGCCTTTCTTAACATAGGATTTATCTAATATATCTACAGTTTTAATAGTTCCATCAAAAGGCTGATGTTTTATGTGATGAACCATCTAAGGAAACTCTCTCTAATCATATCTACTACTAGAGCTACTCAAACCTTTTCATGTATATAGTGCTTTCTAATTTTTTCTCCAAGGGTAAAGTTACCAATCCACCAAACTATTCTCATCTTAAAAACATTTAATTTTATTTTATGCTTCTTTTTTAATGGACTACATTCTTCTCTATAAAGAACTATTGGTGTCGTGACCAACATATAAAATTTTCCATAAATTTTGATTCTTACTTTTTTTTATCACACAACATGCTTGATGCATTCCTCTACTTCCACCATCCAACTTGAATTCTACTTATAATATCCCCATCTATTTCAAATTGAGTTTAAATAATTGACCTAATATATCTAAAATGTGCACTTTTTTAATTACTTGATCACCCAATATCACAATCCTACTAGAAGATTATTACTACTCAAATTGCATTCCATGTATATGATTTTAGATTTATTCAAAAGAAAACTTGTAGAATCTATGGTTAACTTCCTTAATTCAATTTTTTCATTAACTCCCTCTCTAGTATTATTAATAAGAAGACTATTATAAGTAAAATCATACAACAAGATACATCCACTTATAATTATCTAATAGGATCATCCATGAATAAATCAAAAAGATAAGGGCTTAAAGCTGATCATTGATTTAACCCATTTGATGTTGAACATAAATATGTTCAAATCATTCACGCGAGCTCTATCCATATAGAATCTTGAGGTCTAACCATAATAATGTATATTTTTTAATATTTATAAGTTTGATCTTTTGTGATATTTTAATTTCATGTTTATGGGTGTTGCAAGAGCTAGGTGGACTTCATATTATTATATTTAACTTTTTTATTAGTCATTTTTAAAGTAATTCTAAGTTACTCCAAGGTAGCAAGAGCCAACCATGCTAGTGTATGAGTGTGCTTGGAGGAAGCTTAGGTAGTTTCCATGTGGGCCCAAGAATGAAGCAAGAAGGGGCCGAACCTTTCACTCTCTTTCCCTTTCCATCTCTTTTAAAGTTTGAATGAAGAGGTGTGTCTATCATTATAATTTATTTGTATAAGGACTCCTTTAGACTAAAAGGAAGTTATTTTTATTGTGTTTACACATTTTGGAGTGAATTTTGAAGGATGCAAGAAGGCTTAGTGGTCAGCCACTCAAAGAAGGCTGGGTGATATTTTTTGATTGTTTACTTTGTTGAGTAGGTTTTTAATTTTAAACAATTTCTTTTAGTATAAGTTTTTATTCTTTTTTTTATAGTGTTTGTAATACATGTTTTTAAAAATTATAAAGTTTAGTTAGTTCCCTTTAATTCAAAGTGTAATCCTTCCTACTAAAACCAGCCAAGGAATTAATCATTGTTATACCAACATTGATCCTTTTATAATTTGATCAACAAAAAATTCATATAATCCCATAAAAATATCAAGATATTTGGTTTACATTCCATAATTCAATAAATATAAATTTATTTTGGTTTATTCTAGTTCAATTCTTGGAGAACAAATAAACCCTAGTTCTCTATCTTGTAAATATTTTCAATCACATATAAATTCTTAAAGTAATTATTATAATCTTATAAAATAATTAAAATTTCTAAATCACATCTATTGAGCTTCCTTGATTATTTCTAATTTCGATTATTGAACTCCACCAATTCTATGAAAAACTAAAACAAAATTCCTAACATTGGTCTGTTATGGACAAAACAGACATGAATCTTTTCCAATGAACATTTGGATCACATGCACCCTCCAATCCTTTCCAAAATTTTATGATATAAACTAAAAAACAATATCTTCAAATTAGGCCCAATTGTGCTAGATTTGGATACCTGTAGAGGGAGAATCAATGGTTATATATTAGTTTTACATCTTTAGGTAAATTACAAAGCTTATGACCTACCTCCCAAATAAGAAAGTAACCCATCCCTTAAATTTCTTGTTAACTCTTCTAATTCTATGTATAACAGTCCAACACATCCACTAATTTATCACATAAGTAATCTAATGTCATACGATCAAACCATCCCTCATCACCATTTTAGTATCAGTGCATTATTGATTGGTGGATATCATTTACATTGGAAGGAGATGGGCATTGAGGGAGTTAGAAGATTGGAGAGACATATGTAAATTATGGATTAGAAACCCTCAAGAAGATAACTCTGTACTTTTGATATTGGTAAAATTCTTTTTATTATTATTTTTTTTTCAATGTAAAAACTTGTGGTTGATTACATGTTTGATTTAATTGTTTTAACTAGTGCAAGATTCTCTATTAGTTGCCCTCACATTTTGATCTAACCATCAAACCTAAACTATCAAACCATTGAATTGAAAAAATCCAAATCAGTGATAGAGTGATCCACTAAATCATTTGAAACCTCACCTTAATTCCCTTTAACATAAGAAGACCTATCTTGAACAATTTATGGTATCATATTAATTGTAGTTTATTTATTTTATTCTAGTTTTCTTGTAATTGTAATTTGTAAGTTTGTGAAGGATTTAAAACAATTTTATAAAATCTTTTGCATGATTTTTATTTAAATCAACAAGCATTTATTATTTGAAATATTATTGCATCATGACATTGAAGTTAGCTAATCAAGATCAGTTAGACAAAAAAAATAAGAGGATATAGATATTACACTTGTAGAATACTAAAAAGTTAATAAAAATTCAAGAGCTCCTACTCAAAACTTAGGTGCTAAGTTACAAACACCTCCATTTGAACCGAACCCTATATATATTGAAAAAATAGGAGAAAATACATAGAAAATATTATGGGAGTTTATACCACATAGAAGATAACTTTTTAGGAATCACCAAAGGAATCATGAAACCTTAATTGAACCCTATAAGTGAAGCTCTAAAAAAAACTTCTTTATCTAAAACTAAAGGTCCAAATTCATTTATTTCATTATCCTTTCATTTTACCTAATGATTTATTGTTATACCTATACCCTTTTTATCTAGTGCCCAACCTAATAGGACTACACCAGCATCATCCTATAAAACTAAGGATTTAATATGCTTCAAGTGTCACAAGAAAGGCCATGTGAAACATCTGTATAAGATCATGTTTATAAATGAGCCTAAAGAAGAATTAGAGGAAGGGAGAGTTTATGATGACATAGAGGAATTTCTTTTATGATACTCCTCTATCAAATGAGTAAGTAGAGTAGATGTGATGAAAATTTTATCTAAATCTATAGATAAAGTTGAATGTTAAAGGAGGAATATTTTAAACTAAATATCCAAATGTATGAGGAAATTCTATAAATTAGTCATTAATGGTTGTGGTACCATGAATATAGTATCCGCATACACAAATTTTAAAAGCTATACTTAACCAAAACCCCATCCAAAGCCATACACATTGAGTTGGTTATTTAACACTACTTTACCAATCACAATAAGATGTAGTACCTATTACGATATGTTGGTATATAGATAATATAGGGTGTGATGCATTTCAAATGGAGTAGCCCATATCATTTTAGGAAGACCATGGTTATTTTATAAGAATGTCATTCCTTTTGGTAGAGAGAACACCTATTCATTTCAATTTAAGGACAAAACTTTCAATCTTTGGCCATTTAACCACCTACAAGGGTATGGAAAACTCCATATAAATTAATCTAGCCACCACCTTTTATAGCTATAATAACCATACAACATACACATTCATAGGAAAAAATTCATATTCTTCTTTTGAGTAAGATTAAAGCACCATCATTTATGGAAATAAATTATATTTGCACAACATTTTTAAAACATTCATGATAATGTAATGAAGCAATTAAAAACTACAGTTATAAAACATGCTGAATCTAGAGATAAAATAAAAACTTTTAAGAAATTCAGTAAAGGAGATTATGTATTAATAAGAATACATCTTGAAATATATTTATCTCAATTTAGAAAATTATAAGCGTGGGCTTGTTGAGCATCTAAAATTATATAAAAATTTGTATGATGCGCATGTTATCGATTTTTCATAATTCATGTTTATTAGCCCAGTATTTAGTACATGAGATCTTTTACAATATAAAGGAGTTATTCATCCTCTAAATACACTTAAAACTTCTTTTGCAAGAACACCAAACTATCATTTGCTAGAGTCAAACTAACACTCATTTTTTAAGTGGATAATATCATCACATATAAGGAGGATCAACTTGAAGATTTTTATATTTTATGAACATGGTCTTATGTGTCTATGTGAACTTTGTCTTATATGTTTCCATGTTTATGTGGATTACACCATGCAAGAAATAAAATGAAACTCTTTTTTATGTTTTATGAACTTGGTCTTATGTGTTTATGTGATTTAATGTTTTTTGGTGTTGTATGTGCTACTTGGACTTTATATTATTATATTTTACTTTGTTAGTGGTGTTGATCGCATTTTTGTATGAGGTCACTAGGGACCCACCCAGACTCTAGATTAATCCTGACCCCAAATCAATTTAATCTCCAGACCAATCTATACTCTAGGATTCTCCTAGAATTCAGACCCTAGGATCTATTCTAAGCCCTAGGATCCTTCTAGGCTCCAGACCTTAGGATCTACTCTAGACCCTAAGTTTCTTCTAGAATCTAGAACTTAGGATCTACTCAAGTTCTAAGATTTCCCCAAACAAATCTAGACCTTAGGATCTATTCTAGGTCCTAATTCTAGATCTTAGAGTCAATCCAGATTTAAGGATCAATCCAGATCTCTGATCAATTCAAATCATAAACCAATCTAGACTTCAATCGATTCAACTTTTAAATCAAATCTAGAATTCAAATCTATCCAGACTTTAAACCTATCGAGATCTCAATACCTAGTTCAATCCTAGATCCTACCTTTGATATAGCCTGACCCTATCATATCACTTATGATTATCCAAGTGATCATAAATGATATGCGTGGGCTCCAAAAATTTGACCCCGGCCTCCCCTCCGCGCTTTTCTTTTTATTCGACGAGGGAGTTTTAACTGATTAAGTTCCGATATAAATTTTGGAAGGCAGATGGATATGTAGATAAGACACTACCCAGAGATTTCACCCTCATTTGGCGAGGAATTTATGATCTGAGTTCTGGTTTCCTATAGGCGCAAGCCCCTATAGTTAATTACCCCTTCTGATAACGAGAGAGAACTTTTAATTAAGGCTAGTCGTCAATCAGATATGTAGAACATACGTGTTATCTGGCTATAGTAGCAACAATAAGTTTGGAGTTTGAAAATTTAGGAAATTTGGAAGTTTGGAAACTTGGGTTGAGATATTTGAGGGTTTGATATTTAAAACTGAAAATTGAACCATCTTGCACTTAAAGCGTATGATGGGGGAATGGATGATAGACCCGATCAAGATCCCATGGTTTCGTCGTCCCGGGCCATCGTGGTCCCTGGTCTACTTAGTCAGAGGAGGTAGTCGACCCAACCTGACAGAAGGATCCTTGTCGGCAGCCATGGGTTGCTTCGTCCAAGGGGACCTTGTAGACCTGGGATGGATGTTTGCCTAAGGGGACAAATTTGAATCCACCTTAGCTAACAAAGGGCTTTGTGCCCTATAAATCATATCCTATTGATTCATATCGCAAGGATTTGATGCCATTTAGGAGCGTATTGGCTCTGGCCATAACCAGTATTGCGTGGTGCCATTTGGCGGCAAAACCACTCGGTTTAGAGGGCCCCGAGTCATAACTATTTATCCTGCGGTGCCATTTGGCGGCAAAACTGCCGGTTAGAGGACACGTACCACGTCCTTACTAGCAGGAGATTGTTTTGAGAATGGATCCTATTGATATTTTTGATTAGGAATTTGGCTCTATGTGAGCTAAAGTAAATTTCAATTTGTTTGCCTCGGCAAACTATTGCGGAGGGTGGATGGACTTTGCTTTAAGTATTGATAGATTTATTTCAATTTTAAATATTTTGGAATTTTTAAATTTTGGAATTTTATGGGATTTTGGGTGGAGCATTGGAATATTTTAAATGGACTTTGGATATTTAGGAGACATTTGAAAATATTTTGGAACCCCTCCGGTTAAGATTTTCGTTCAACACAGGCATCATCGGGGTGACCTTAAGATCACTTGAAAAATATTTGAATTTTGTAGAAGTTTGAGGGCATTTTGAAATATTTTGTGAACCCCTCCGATTGAGATCTGCATTCAACATGGCCATCATTTAGGTGTTTGGGGTCATTTCTCTTTGTAGCTTGAACCTTGTCGACCATATCAATTTGTCGATAGGGGATCGGGTTTCGTAGGCTTCGTGCCTTTGTTTGTGAATTTTCTTGATTGTAGGTCTTGAAGGCCTAATATGAATGTGTAAGATAAATATTCTGATCAAGTTCATGACCACATATTTATCTGAGAGTTTGAACCCTGTCTACTCCTATTTACATGTTTAGGAGGATCAGGTTTCGTAAGCCTCGTGCCTTTTATTTGTGAATTTTCTTGATTGTAGGTCTTGAAGGCCTAATATGAATGTGTAAGATAAATATTCCAGTACAATTCATGAACGCATATTTATCTGAGCGTTTGAACCCTGTCTACTCCTACATGTTTAGGAGGATCAGGTTTCATAGGCCTGGTGCCTATTGTTTAATGAATTCTTTTGATTGTAGGCCTTGAAAGCCTAATATGAAGGTATTAAAATAAATACACCGGCTGCCACAACCGTGTATTTATTTAAAGGTTCAAACCTTGTCGCCCCTATTGATCCGCATAGGAGGATCGGGTTCGAACTAAAATTCACTTATTTACCTGTGCAGCATCTCTAGACGTCACGTGTGTACCAATAATACACTCGTTAGGGCCCATGCAGGTGTTTGGGGGACATTTTATAATTGAACCATGTCAACTCCTTTTATCTATTTAGAAGGATCGGGTTCGAATTTAATAACCCGCGCAGCATCCCTAGACCTCACGTATATACCAATAACACGCTCATCGGGGCCCATGCGGGTATTTGATTGTATTTACCCCTTTTAGTGTACCTATGTGTATACAAACTACGGTGCACGTGCGGGGGTAATTTGAAATCATTTGTAGATGCCTTCTATCTGCTTGTACGAATATTACAGATCCGGAGGCATGGCATTGTAGGTCTGGATGCCTTCTATCTTCTTGTATGAATGTTGCAGATTCGGTGACGTGGAGTTGTAGTTGTGGATGCCTTCTGTCTGCTTATATGAATGTTGCAGATTCGGTGGCGTATCGTAGCAGCTTCTGAATTGAGTTGTTCACTTCTTTATACAGGCAGACTGTCATGCACTATGGTTTGTTTCTGTAGGTGGATCGTAGTGCACTAACTAATCGCCTGCCTTGGGTTGTAGAAGATCATAGGAGCTTGTATTCTTTATGCATTCTGCTGTAATTTTGGTCTTTAAAATATAGCCACTACTACTGGAAGTAGATGTATTCATCCTTAGACTGAAGCTGACTACAGGATACTGCATTTACTATAGTCTTTATGCATCTACCCATGGGTGGCATATGACACATACATTTGTCTTCGTAGAGAGATCGTATGTGTTGCAGATCTTTTGAAACTATCATATTTATGATCTACCCTTTTTCATATTTCGTATGCAAGTGATTTGTTATTTACTATTAGTCAAGTTGTATTTCGCTACCAATTTTTTCAAACATGTATAGTTGGTGTGTCTCTTATTATCGTCTACAAACAACGCTCTTTTATACATCGACTTTCTCATGAATATAAATGAGATAAAGGTTGCTAGTCGATCACCATTGCTGACATAAGAATTTGCAATGTCTGTCGGGGGATTTAATTCAAGGATGAGCTGAGAATCTCGTAGCATTTCTTGCAACCAACATGTTCTGTTTGCACCATTTGTTTTCTTCCTATTGATTGTTATTCATGAGCAAGGAATTCATATCATTACTTCCAATGATGTTCGTTGAAGAGAGCTTTGAATCGTTGCTTGTTCATTTGCATATATTGAGAATTTGTTTTCACTTGCTTATATGATGATATCGATCACAAATCTATTATTGTGTGATCACATATCTTTGCTTGTATGATTAATGTTGTTTCTTTGCAAAGTTGCATGTCATTAATCATGATCCGAAAGCCCCATATCATGGCTTTGTAATCGAGCCGCATCTCCCATATTTTTTGTTTCTTGCAAACAAAATGTATTTGCAAAGTCTTTATCTTAGAAGATGATTCAATGAGTATGACAAGTTTGATATATTCATTCATTTGCATCCCAATTGAGATGGTCGTTACAAGCTAATCATTCAAAAATTCCATGCCAAAGTTTGTAACTAACTCATACTTGAGTCTCTTTCTTATTTATTTGCTTTTGATTGAGTCATCTCTATGACTCACGAGTCTCATTTTAATAATTAGCTTTTTAATTAAAGTTTAAGTCCAATATCATTTTTTCAACATTCACTTGAGTCCAAAATATGTCACAAGTTGTCCAAAATTTGATACAAGTCCTTGAATCTTCAGTCAAAATTTTGACAGCCTCCCCGCGTCTCCCACATTTAGGGGAAAACTACGGAAAATTGGGCCTCCCGCCATGCTAGAGAAAAGCATGTATGGTAGGTGCCCTCGTATGAGGACACTGCGGCCGTGTAATCATCGCCCCCCCCCCCCCCCAACTACGCCAAAGAAAGGCATGTATGGGTCTTCGGTACCTGTTGCAAAAGAGAAGCAGTTGTTTCCCTGCTAGCGGGTACTTATATTAAAAAAAAAAGCAGTTGTTACTTCGCGAGCTGGTACTTATGAATATCCCAGTCTCGTCGTAGGCGCCACACCAAGTTCCCATTCCACCACGCTAGAGAAAAGCGTGTATAGGCAGTTTTCCGATGCGCCACGAACGCCGAGAATAGGATTTGGAACCGAGAGACTCTCGCCTACCATGTCATGGGTATCGCGCCAGTTGCCCCTCCCACCACGCTAGAGAAAAGTGTGTATAGGCAGACCACCGACTCGACATGCATGCCGAGGTAGGGGAGAGAGAAAGGGTTCAAAAATTAAGACAAATGTTTTTTTTTTTTGAATGCTCTCTTTCTTTTTTTCTTCATTTTTTTATCACTCACAAACACACACATATAACTAATAATATTAGTAATACTAAAGTATTGCTAATATTATCAATAACTAATACTAATAATTATCACATTAATAACCAAAACTAACATTGATATAAAATTAACCTAATATCTACCTCTGTGGAGGTCAGACAGAGAAGCAACACAGTGAACCCGGCTAGGGCAGTTTGAGTTCGGCGGCTGGATTGACATGTGGTTGGAGAGGTATTGATGTTGCCGAAGAGACTTGAGATTTGATCTCCTGCTATGGAGGAAACTTGTTTGCCGAAGTTGAAGGTAAAGTCACGGGCATATAACCACTCAAATTAGTCCCTTGAGCAACTTCTCTAGTATAGTCTTGCACTATATGATCGGATGCAGTTCATGATGTGCATTTTCCTTGAATAAAGAGCTTCTTTCTATTGTATACTTGACATAAATGATATTTCCTTCCTCTTCTTGCTGTAGGAAGAAAGATCCAAACTCCATGTGTTGTACAGCAGTGGATTTCTCTTCTGGATGCTGGACACCAAGTTCTTTGTTGTTCTCTTATGTTTGCAGAAAATCAAGACTCTAGAACCCGTTTCAGGTGATGGAGGTGTGGTTTGGTGTAGTTAGTTTGTGGGTTTCGGTGTGGACAAAAGGCTCTGTTTGTAAGAAGAAGTTGGGTTGAGTGAAGAGCTCGGCAAGGAAAGCTTTAAGCAGAGAAATGGGATTGTGAAGAGCAGACGAGCTAGAGGATTTTGTTTTTTTTTTTTTTTCGAGAGCTAGGAAGTAGAGATTCTATGACTATGGAGAAGAAGAAATAGAGGCCTTGGAGTGTTTTGACGTGGGAGGTTGAAGCCCGCTGAAGCAGCCGTGTGTAGTAGAGAGGGACTCGAGCTTTCACGGTTTGGAGAAGAGTTGTGAGGTCGAGGATTTTCTTTTTCAAACTTCGGGCTGAAAAAGCAATCCAGAAGAAATGAAGGGCTGCTTTGCTCTGTTTTACTCATCAATGCAACGACGTCCGAGGCGGGATTTACGGGATTTAACCAGAGATATTCGACGGTGCCGAGGTAATGGAATTAATGTTTGATTAGAAACCTATTTTGACTTTAGATTTTATTAGATTTAATAATAATATTTAATAATAAAATATTACTATTAATATCATCAATAAATCAAAATATCAGAAGAATGATGATTGCCCCAAAAATGCCTTGATTAAGGTGTATTCATCTCAAAATATGAGTGATCGCCTCAAAATTTGTGTAATTTCTTTGGAGTTCGTGTCGATCTCATCGAATATAGACATTTGACAAATTGGTAGTGTAATTAGGGTATTGCCGATGTCTCGGTCGCGATGGCACTGTCTGTTTTGCGATAAAAATTCAATTGGGCAACCTAGAGGCGTCTTTCCCCGGTATGCGCATTTTGCCTCAAAATTTGTGTCACCAATATGGATGCATCAAATTGAATAAATAAAAATGTAGTTTTTAGATGTTGACGACGTTCCGGACGTAATAACGCAGTCAGTTTTGCAATCGGACGTCGTTTCGTCACCGACGAGGCTATTTTGCATCGTAACGCAGGTTTTAATATCATATTTGCATCGCCTAGAAATTCACCAACATCTCAGATGATCCAAATTTATTAAATAAAATAAATATTCTGAATGTAGATGACATTCCGGACGTAATGACACTGTCCATTTATCGATTGGACGTCATTCGAGCATTTTTGAGGCCTTGTTTCCGCCGTAACGCAATCTTTTATATCATATTTGAATTGCATAGAAATTCGCCACCATCTCAGATGATCCAAATTCATTAAATAAAATATATATTCTTAATGTAGACAACATTTCGGACGTAATGACACTGTCCGTTTGTCGATCTGAAATCGTTTGGGCGACATCGAGGGCCAAATTCCTCGATATGCATGTTATTACCTTGGGATCCATGTCACCATTATGATTGATCCCAATTAATCACAAAAGAAGTATATTTTGAATGTCAAGGACGTTCCGGACGCAATGGCATAGTCCGTTTCATGATCGGACGTCATCTGAGTGACGTCGAGGCATGATTTCTTCGAAATATGCATTGTCTTGAAATTCTTTTCATTCATTAGGATGATCCAAATTGAATAAATAAAATATAGTTTTTTGAGTATTTGCAATGCGAACACAATAACGAAGTCCGTTTGTTGATTCGACATCGTTTGATCAGCCTCGCACTTTAATTTTGGGCATCGGTCATCTCTTTTGACCAATCTCATCTGATTCAATTATGGGGGGCCTTGACCCAGCAGAATTCAATATCCTGATCGCAACGATACCATTCATTTGGCAATCAGAGGTCATTTAATCCCTTAAGTGATGCATTTTGTAAATGCACGCATTGACTAAATGATCGTTTTTGCCTCTTTTCACATGGTTTACATGTAGGGGTCAACAATATGGATAATTCAAATCAAATCATCCAAACTCAGAACCCAATTCAAACCCAAAAATCCAAGGCCAAAGGTCCAAGTCCTGAAAGCCTTTTCTAAGGATTTTTCAAACACTTCATAACCCTATCAAAAGACCTCTGATTTAGAGTCTATCACTTGCAAAGTGATAAGATATGTCTCTATAGGTATCCCTCCAAATTTGAGCACATTCTGAGGTTTCTAACCCCAGAAACTAAATCAAAATCCATAGGCTATAAAACCTTCAAATATTTACGGCCTATGCCACTAGACCTATGACCTAGTAGATCCTGACCTTAGAGCTTTCTCCAATGCTTCTAATCACTTCAAGACCTTTGATTATAACCCATTGAACATTAATATGCATTTTCATTAGCTCACTTTGACCCCCAGTTGAACAGGGGTCAAAATGACCAAAATGTCCTTTAAGAGCAATTTTGAAGTTTTCTCTAAACTTCAACTTGGCCTTTTCAAACCAAACCTGAAAACCTCCTCCAATGTATCCTAATCACCCTTAGGAGTGTAATGGATTCAAACCCTGACCCTGGTCAAGCTTGGTTGACCAGATCAATCTTTTTGACCAAAATACCTCTATGGGATTCAAATATCAATTTCAAACCAAACAACATCAAAATTCCTTGGAACAACTTCTAGCAACTTTCAAATATCAAACCAAACATGTCCAACCCAAACCCAAACCCTAGGTCAACCTGTTTGACCAAGTCAACCTAGGTTGTCCAAATAGGCTCTTAAGGGTCAAAACTGACATTTTGACTGATTTGACATCCCCAGACTTGTGGACCACCTCCAATGGTCTCTAAATGTCATTTCAAATTGATTGAACCCATTTCCAGACCCTGAACCCACCTGGTTGACCCAGTCAACCTAGGTTGACCTAATGAGCCCTTAAGGGTTCAAATGGGTCATTTTAATCCATTCAACCCATTTGACCCCTTTCAAACTCCAAATCAACTCCTACTCATGGCTCAATCATGACTTAAACCTTGGCCAATCAAATCCAAGTCATTTTGACCAAGTCAACCCATTAACCTTTATTCAAACCACCTTAAATCATTTCCAAAATATTCAAGCCTTAATTCTTAAGTGTCAAACCCTCTTTAAGCTATTTTAATCAACTCCTCAACTATCCTTGGCTTCCACCTTAGCACTGTTGACCATGTTGACTGGTCAAAACAATCAACACAAACATTTGAATGGATTAAAATGGTCAAATAACCTATTAGAGTTAACCCATCCCTTATCAAATAATTCCATCAGCTCACTTAGTCTCTTGGCATTCCATGTTAGCTGAGTGGACCTGTTGACTAGTCAAACCAGTCAACAAATGGTCAAGGGAGCTTTTAAATGGCCCAACCTATGGATGAGATGGCACTCCATTCATTCCAGCTCATTCCAGCAGTCCTAATCAATTTCTGGAAGGTTCTTAAAGCCTCATTAATCCCTAGATTAAATCCTAACCAGCCCAAAAGGTCCCAAAGCCCATATGAGGCCAATAAGACCTCTCCACATAGGTGTCCTTAGCTAGTCCTTGCATCCAGCTTTCCAACCACTCCTAGGGCATGTGGCAACATCTTAGCATGCCCTCCAGTCGATCAAGACAGTCCATTCAAGATGTAAAGGCTTAAATAGGGAAAAACATAAAAATCAAGGATCATTAGAACTCTAGCCTTCTCTCTCTATTCAAGCTCTCTCTAGTCAAGCTCTAAGCTCATTTAACCCCTCAAACACATATCCTTCACTTCCCAAGTGAAATCCGTCGGTTAGATTCATTACCGGCAAGTCTCCGGCCACCTCAAGTACCAAATACGTCCAAGCTTTGAACCGGTCGATCCAGGCATTTTTAGATGGAGAAGCAATCTAGTGGACTACACTTGGATAGACTACAAGTTCAGAGAGTTCGAGTTCATCCAGACCCATTGACTATATGAGGTATAATCCTAAACCCTAGTTTATAACACATAGATTGAAATAGCATTTTGAAAAGTGCTTTATAAACTACAATTTTAGTATCCCATTAATTCTCTTCAGTATGTTAATTTAAATTTAAAATTTTAATTAATTTGATTAAGTACTTTGAGAGAACAAATAGATTATCATTTTAGGGCTCTAGAATGAGGCTCCTTCCAGCCACGCAAAATATGAGCCGTTGATTCATTGATCAAAGGCTCAGATCTTGCCATTTTACAGTCTGTCAAACCGCGTATTTCGTTCGCTCGATCAAACTCCGGTCAACTTGATCATAGTCGCTGGTTCAGAACAGCGGGATCCTCTCACCATAAGTTTGATTTCCTTCTACTGAGATCAAACTGCGAGGTTTGATATCCATCGTCGGATGAATTTCGCACCGAATCGAGAGCTCAGATGGATGCCTACGTGGTTTAGTGAAACCGCGTTAGGCATCCAGCGGCTGACACGCATCTCTCCGCCGCTACCGCTTTTTGGCTGGACGAACCCGAAGGCGCCGCGTGGCATTCCTGTCGTCAGAGCCCTTAAAACTGATTAAAAATTTGATTTTAAATCTTTTTTCTATTTAAAAAATAATATAATATTAAATAAAAATTCAAAAAATCTATAAAATACCTTAAAATTTCTAGAATTTAAAAATCTTTAATTTAAAATTAAAATTATTTTAAAATATATTATATATTTTAAATAATTTTAAAAAATTTAAAATTAAAAATATTTATTAAATATTAATTTAAATTTTATCAAATTTTTTTTTTTTTTAAAATCATAAATAATACTGATATAATTTAAAATATTTTAGTTTTAAATAAAAATTAGCTTAAGATATTTTATATTATATATAATTTTAAATTATTTGATTGTTCAAATACTTAAACATTTTATCAATATTTAATATTTAATTAAAATTAAGTTGAATTTTTCTAAGAAAATATCAAAAATTTATTTTAAATAATATTTTAATTCAAGAAAATAATTAATATTTAATTAAACTTAATGTTAAAATTATTTTGATCATTAATTATTTTGAGTAGTTTTAATTATCTTAATGCTTTAAAAATTCAAAAGAAGTTCATTTTTAAATTATAAATTTTCAGTTAATATGTCAAAATTTCTAAAATTAAAAATACTTAAATTTAACATTAATTTTAAAATTTAAATATTGATTTATGTTGAATAATTTGAATTATTTGAGTATTGTAATATTTAATTATTATTTAATTAAATATTATATTAAGTGTTTTAAAATTAAAAAATTATTTTCAAATAACTTCAAAAATCAGTGAACCTCAACCCCTCAAAATTTATTTTAATGATATTTCAATTATTTTATTTCAAAAATTATATTTATATATATAAGTATTTAAATATTTATATATATTTTGAAATCTATTTTAAAATATATATTTATCTAAATTTTGAACTTTTGAGAGATCCCTTGGGATTTTAAGCCCAGATTAAACATATTTGAATAAAATTAATGGGGATGATTAGTGAATAATCATTTCTTGATTATTCACTAGTCTTATCTGTAGTTAAATATTTTATGTTAATCCTTGCATGCTTAGGTTGTGCACACACCACATAGTTTAAGGCTCTCCTAGATCTAGGAATTGATTGTTATTGTGTGTTTCTTTCATGCTTAGTCAAGGGTTAATTAAAACTTTGATTCAAACCTATCAAACTTAGTGACATCATTAAGGACAATAATTAAAGACCTATGTGTAGAAAACTTAGAGAAATTCTAATAATTAGGATACACACCCTTTTGACTTGAAATTTGAACCACTTAAAATTTGTGATACTCTCATCCTTAGGAAAATTTTCACTGGTTTTAGATAATTAAGATCCTTAAAAAATTCTCTTAAGCTTAAACACTTAATTAGGCCTCAAAACTTCCAAATATTCTAATAAATCTATTTTAAACATTAAAAATATGCATAATTCCTCTAATGGACCAGAATTGAATCTTTAATCAATGAAAATTAAAAGCCCTTTGACATCAAGTTGAACCTTAATTTAATTTTAATTGATTTAATTAATAGATAATAATTAAAAATTCCAATAAATTCCCAAAAATACTTGGTAATCCCTCCTTAAGTCATTCCTGACTTTTAGAGCTGATTTCAAGGAGTTGGGAACTCATTTGGAGCAAAACCATAAAAACCCCTTAATTAAATAATTTTGAAAATTCCAATAAATACATAATACTTTAAAAATTCATAACTAATTCTAGAAAACTCTAAATTGAACAAACTCAATTGCATTCAAATTATAATGATGTCTAATATTTATTAAAAATATTAAAATTCCCGAAAATCCTTAAATCTAAAAAGTCAACAAATCGGTCAAACCTAAGTCAAATCTTAGCTAAAACTTCAAACCTTTACAATAAAATGTAGAAAAATCCGATTTCATCATACTTACAATCTAACTGATCGTATTAAAGTTTAGTATATTAATAAAATATTAATTTTCTAAAAAACACTTTTAATAAAAAAGTCAATTTTTGCCCCTTTAATTAAATAATTAAAATAATCAAAAAATTCCAAAAAATCAAAAATCACATTAAAACTCCAGAAATCTTTAACCAATCTTTAAAAGTAGTAATCAACCAATTTTAACTAAAATTCATTATTTTTCAAACCTTAATTAACTTAAGTCATTGAATCATACAGAGTACCACTAGGTAACCCAGGCCTACTAGGCTATTAAGTTAGCCTCAAGGAAGGTGAAATAAACTACACAGCCTCGGTGAAAAACAAAGGTGGTATCCAACAAATAATTAAAATCAATCTTAAAATTAATTTCAAATCATTAATACTTAAACTTTAATTAAATATTTCTCTTAAGCCTTTCAACCAATCAAACCTTAAGCAACTTCAATCTAATGATCCTACTTAGGAGATATCCAAACCATACAGTCTTACTCAAATAGTTTAGATTGTTTGTTAGGACAACAAACTCAAGTTTTAGGCTAGGCCGGTGTTTACTTTTCTGCTGTCTGCCGGGGTTTCAAGCTTTCGCTGTATGCTGGTTGCTAGCTTAAAATTGATTTATTATTTACTTACTTTTCTGCACTGTGTTGTGAGTAATTGAGCATTTTATATTTCAAATATTAACTGCTTGAGATTGATTATAACTACTTGAGATTGGATATAACTGCTTGGAATTATTTATATAACTGCTGATTATTAGGATAATCCTGCAGGATCGAGTCTAGAATTTTATTTTTCTAATGTAATTTGATTATGTCATGATTGTAAATTTTAAAAGTGACTTGAGTTTGGGATATTAATATCCAACTTGAATTTCAAAGAGGAGAAGACATCCCTAAAGGGGAAAGTCTTCTTCCATTTGGAAGATCAAGTTAGGATATTCTTCAAATATCTAAAGAGGAAAGATAACACCCCGTTCAAAGGAGAGTTTCTTTTCATTTGGATATCCAAAACCGACAAATCAAGATGCTCGTAAGAAGATGAGGAAGTAAAGAACGAGAAGAAACCCATTCTCAAAGTCACTTGAGTCTTAGGAGTAGAATCCGGGTTGTTATCAGTGGTGCCCGACTACTTTACTTTTATGCAATCTTGGTTTGTAATATTAAGTGGCACTTGCCATATGGACTTTAAATTTATTATTAATTTGATTTGATTGATTTATTTAATTGATTGTAAAGTAGAATTTCCTATTTTTCTAATTTTTTTACCTGCATACCGATTTTGATTTGACCTGGAATTCGATCGTAGGCTCATAAGGACTCGTTAAAAAATCTTCTACTTTAACCAAAATTAAAACATTTAAGCTCATTTAGAAACTCTAAAAAATTTAAGAAGTAAGTCCGGGACCGCCGGAAGTTATCATTTTATATTTACTTCATTTCAAATTTTAAGCATTTAATCGAGTTGACTTACATGCATTACATTATATATCAACTTAAAAATCTATAAAAATTTAATTACATTTTTAGCTTGAGTTATATACACCCAACATAAGTCAAAGGGCCAATTAGGATCTACTCTAGATGTCGGCTCTATTCTTAAAAACTTATCTTAAATAACGTCCCTACCACTCAACATTAAAAGACCAAACTCATGATTTTAAAGCACCTAGGTGGGTTTAGCTGGCTCCCCAATCCAGGCCGGGGTAAGTCCAAATTTTCACTGCATTAGCTAGGTTCGGGTTACTTTTTCGTACCCATTTTAGACTTAGGTTCTGGGGCAAGCTCGGACTATAAGACCTCAACCTCTGGGAATTGAATCCCAAATTTTGAATAAAATGTACCATTAAACTAAATATCTATTTTCAATCAAATTCAAGCCCAACACTTAGGATAGGCTGAGGTGTTTTTAAAGTGATTCAGAATCTCAAAACACTCCCTACTCCTCTTCTTTCGACACCAGAAATAAGTGTTCAACATTGAACCATTCCCGATTGAAATTTCCAATCCTTACCTCTTTTGCTATCGAGCCATAAAAATCTTAAATAAAATTCGTAATTTTAATCGAGAGTATTCGTAGGAAATTTTGATTTCCTACGATGTAATTAACTACGAGGGCTTACGCTCATAGTAGATTTAGAAACCTATACCTGATTTTCAAAAATTAAACTTTCCAAAACCTTCAATTAATTATCTTTGGGAAACTTAAATTTTACGATCATTATTACAATTTTCAAATGATTAATAATAAGTGATATCCACTTTCCCTGGAAAGATATGTCATTATATTATTATTCTAACTACAAAATTAATGATCCTCTATCCCAATCATTATAGTTAAACATTTGATCAAACATCATTTTGATCCTTTGGGATCATATGTTGTCTCCTCTTGAGTTTGATAATAATAATTGGGATGAATTTAAAACTTTGAGATTCAAACCCATTAGAGAATGATATATTCACCTTTCAAGGTGATATATCATTCATAATGAGAGTTCAATTTTAAAATTTAAAATCCCAGAAATTAAATATTTCCTAAATAGAATTAATACTTTTCAAAATTATATTTTTCAATCAAACAAGTGGTCATTTTATCAAGTCTAAGTCATTTAGAAGGTACTAAGGGCTGGTCATGCTAGTGTATAAGTTTACATGGAGGTAGTTAAGGTGGTTACCAAGTGGTCCCAAGCATGGAATAGGAGGGGTCCATCCCCTCCTCTCTCTCACATTCCCTCTCATATTTAGATTGACTTTAGTGGTGTTTATCTTCCTTATAATTTAGTTTTCTACATACTCCTTTGGACTTCAATGAAGTAATTATTAGTGTGCTTACCTATTTTGGAGTGAATTCTGATGAGGCTTGAAGGTTTGGTATTCAGCCACTCCAATGAGATTGGATGATCTTCTTAGATTCTCTACTTTGGTAAGTATGCTTTTATTTTGTGAGGTTCCTTTTACTACAAGTTTCTATCATTTTGTTCTAGTGTTCCTAATCCTTCTAAAAAAAATAAATATTCAATTATATCCCTTTAATTCCAACTATAATATTTCTTACTAGAACCATACAAGGAATTTGTCTTTGCTAGACCAATCTTGTTTCTCATATTATTTAACCAACTATAACTCCGTTAAATCTCACCAAAATATCCAAATCATTAGTCCACATTATTAGTTAATAAAATTTATTTTGGGTTGTTTTAGCTGGAGAATAGATCAACCGTTGTTTTATATTATGTTTGTTATTTTTGACTTGAAATAGTTTTTAATAAAATATAAAATTAAAAAAATTAAAATAATAAAAAAAATCTTATAAAATTCAAGATATTATATAGAGAGTTTTCTAGATCATTTCCAATTAGAAATATTTAATTTAACATATTCTAAAAAAATCATGACTAGAATCCTGACATTGGTCTATTCTAAATAAAAACTAATATATTGCCCTTCTGAAGCACATTTGGAAAGCATAAACCTTTCCAATCATCAATAAATTCTCAAGATATGAACTAGATTATATTAATGTTTAAGTTAAGTATAATTTTGTTGTATTCAGATATTTGTAGAGGGAGAATCAATTAGTAGAAGTTGGCTTTACTTCATTGGACATATCACAAAGCTTGTGTCTCTTATCTAAAAATTGATCTAAACTCTTCTAATTATATTTAAAAGATTATCCCATATCCCTCAATTTATTACGTAAGAGATATAAGGCGCAATAATCAAACCATCCCTCATCACCACTAGTTGAAATAAGAAAACATATAGTCAAACCACCTTTGGTTTGAGCACAAGTTGTATCTCGCGTGCTTATATATATATATATATATATATATCCTTTATGAATTAAATATAACCATTATTAACTCCATTCCTCTTTAAAACTCTCTAGAGATATTCTCTTGAAACTTTATTATATGGCTTCTCGAAGTCAATATTTCATTCACCTATCTTTAATATCATATTCTATAAAAGCACTTTTTTATCTTCATCCAACATGCACTTCACTTGAACTAAATCCTTACATTTCCTATCTCTTTACTTAGCTAACATATACATCTTTTTTGCCTTCTTAAAAAAAATTCTATTATATAAATAACTAAACAAAAATTGTTTGCATCACATATTGTTTTCCTGGAATCCTTATATCTCCCTCCATATCTTTCAAAAGTTTTGATCTTTTACATTTAAAATAAATTTTATAACAAAGCTTCTTATTTTTTATCTATCTATACACATATGGATTCTACCATCAATTATTCTTTACTATTAGGGATTTCCATATGATTCTCCTAGCACATACTTTGCAACATTCATTCTATCACTAGCTACATTTTTGGACATAGCATTAATTTCTTTATGAAAAACCTAAATAATAAGATGTTTTGTCTAGCTCTCAAAAGATTTTTAATTATTATTCATTAAACACCCCCATCTATTTCTAGTATAATATTTTACTTTACTTTTCATTGTCTAACCAACTTTCTTAAAGTCCCAAAACCAATAAGTTCTACTGGGTACATAAACTTTCACTTTGATTGAATTTACAATCTTTATAATCTAAATGATTTATTTTTATAAACACTAATTCTTCTTCTATTATATGTTAGGTACTTAATGTTTATCTAATGACTAACTTTAATTAAAAATGATTTCCTATCATTACCATGATTAACTAATTCATGTCCATGAAAAATGAGGGCAAAATCTCAAGAAAGTTGACCTGAAAAAGAATCATTTAAAGCTTATAAAATTATTTAGAGATCAGGGCATAAAAAATTTAAATATCATAAATTTCTAGTGAATCGATTGGGGAATATTTCTCTTTTCATCTTTGTATCTTGGCTAAACAATCAAAAGGTATAGTTGGTACAAATGTGTAATAAGTTAAAATTTAAATATAAGTTTTAAAATGTAATCTATAATGAACTTCTTAAAATATTTAAAGCTAAATTCTAAACTCTTTCATTCATATAAAACATATGCTCATGCTATTTTATTCTTTCAAATCTTTACATTTTGAAATTATGGGGTGATATATTGAACTTTGATTACTAATTAATGTGTATTTTTGTGAATAATGGATCTCTAGAAAACTCCAATACCCATTCATTTAGAATATTGAATTAATATTTAGTTGCAAATGTTATCATCGACAATAGTAACTTTGGGGCTTATATCAAATTTATTGTATTATAATTTGTTATTACTATCACCTAGGTTAGCTCCATTCTTATTCATGGACTGCATGTTCAAGGCTATAGAGGAAGGCCTCATTCTACTGAAGAACCTAGATGGCATGCATATCTACTCTTGTAATGCCCATACTTTACTTAAACTCCTACTATTTAATAGGTCTTAGTCTGTAATAGACCATCCCACCTAGATGTCTCAAATATGAAGAGTGTTATTATTAGGAAGAAGGTCTCCTTGGTACCCTCAAGTAATAAATGCTCATACACTAAAAATTTAGCACCCATTCTTAGAACATGCCTGAGTGTTAGATGTTAGTATTCCCCATCATAATCAACTAGAAAATTAAAAATGGGTGAAGTAAAGTAGATCAACAAATGAGCTAAACTAGTTTTTAGGGTACAATAATTATAGGATTTAGTCACATAAAAGAAAGATCTTGAGCCCTTATCAACTAAACTTTATAGCATTTTAAAAGATATTAAGGTTAAATGGTTAATTATAAAGTGTATCAAAGACCATTTGCAATTGAGGCTAAGAGAACTATCCAAGAAAATTACTTGCTATCGAAGTATCTTAGCAGTATCCAAGCCCAATTTTTCATGATTAAAATTAGAGCATGACACTTGGACTAAGTTTTCAAGAATTTATGGACCAAATGCGTGGATTTTTGAAGGCCCAAGCATCTAAATAAAAGATTATTTGATAAAGGAGAGGGTAGGCATGATTTCTTATTTCATGTCCTAGAGATTTTCCTCCACTAAAAATTATCAAAATTGGGTCCCAAAAAAGTTCATTAATTATAACATATTCAATGGTCAACACATTGGAGAATATTGTTGTTGATCATATCGCTAACCAATCCCACCATCTAAGAGACCAACTTCAACCTCAATACCATAATTAAGGAGCTCTTCAGTATGTATGCCAAATCTAAAATCTAATGGAGGCACCACTTAAAAATAAGAAGAAATGATGAAATAATGGAGGTTTGTGTAGTCATTTAGTAATGCATATAGTTGAGTAGCTTAGCCATTACAAATATCAAAGATTTCATGGAGCCAAATCTACTGATCTCTTGAGTGGGAAAGATCTCCTTGAATTAGGATCTTCCACTAGTGGAATGTTAGCTCCTCCTAAAGAACAAGTATACTATAACCTTGCTAAAGAATTAGGTACCTCCTTAGGAGATGAAATAGAAGAAGAATTGAAGGATAATTCTTTGCTTGCCGGCAAGACCATATTTATAAAGGAGAAAAACATTCTCCCAAATGAAAGGAAATGATGAGTAGATCTTTCAGTTGAATGGTAACATGATTGAGATGATGGCATAGATAAGTATAATAATATAGATCATAAAAAATCATGGATGCAAGTTTTACACATGCTCCTCCCATTAATAAAAATGATTCACATGTTAATCCTACATTCAATTCTAGTGAAGTTATCCTAAAGGGAGAAATGAATCAAATTGGTTATCATTCTAATCTGAAAGTTCGTTAGGGATGTTAATCCCTTATGAACTAGACCTAAGCTAACCAAGAGTGGGGGGTGAATTGGTATTAAAAAAAAAAAAATTTAATAAAAAACAAAAACTCAACCAAACAAAAATTCACCACAAAGAAATTTAACGTGCGGAAATAAAATGCAAAAAAAGTAGTAGCAAATAACAAAAAAATTTATAGTAGTTCGGTTAACTCGACCTACATCCACTCCCCAAAGGTGCCCTCCAAGTATTGCACTGAACTCAGTGACTCTCCTTTTTCTCCCACAGCAAGGCGGAGAAGCTTGTATGAAACCTCTTTTCCACCGACACTAGTGAGGCAGAGAACCCAACTCCTTTTGCTTCCTCCTAAAGTAGGCAGAGAACCTTGATCGATTGCTAAAGTATACCTCTGTCGAACCTCCAGGAATAAGGAACGATGATCGAAGAAGATGACATGAATCCTTTCTTGGAGAAAACTTTGTAAAACCCCTCACAAACTCCCCCTCACAAGATCCTCTCTATCTCTCCCTTTCTATCCCTCTCCTCTAGTCTCTCTCAGTTCAAGAAAACAACAACAGATGATCTCTTGGGTAGAACAAGAGGCCTTAAATAGAAGAGTTTCATAATAGCTCTTAATTTAAACAAACTAACTTTATTGTAAAGGATGATATAAATATTGTCCTAGCCGATCAGCACCAATTTCTCTCAATCAGCCCGGACGGTTTGGGACGATCAAAAAGTTTTTGTTCATATCATCGAGGATGATAAGATATCATCCTGTATGAGTAGTACAAGTCATTAAATATCATCCAGATAATCACACTGAATGGATGTCTGGACGATGGAAAAATAACTTGATCGTCCAGGCCGATCTCACGATCATCCTGGACGATTTGTTCAAATCCATGAAAATCGTCCATACCATCACCCTGAATAGAAGGTGAACAATGTTAATCATCCATGAAAAACTAAGGTTTTTTAAACTAATCATCTAGGATGATTTGATTGAGTAATCAAACCTTAATTGCTTTCGTTAATAACTAGATTAATTTAGGCATAATTGTGTTTCATTATCTTGGACGATGTCTAAAATTAAATAAATATTTTGGCTGATTTTTTCTAATTTAAGCCTATCATCCCAGCTGATATGAATATCATCCAAGATGATGCACTTACTAATGACTCTCTTATCCAGGATGCCTTAATTAGGGTTTCTATTTTTAACTAATCTTCTAGGTTGATTTGTGGATCATATTGGATGATGTGACCAAAAATAGAAAACTCTAAAATCAGACAAAAAATTTCCCCCATGTGTATGTGTGCAAGGTAACTTAGCATCAGGAACCACATCATTTATAATAGACTCAAGAAAGGGAAAAGTTTACAAGCTGACTCAATTCTAGTCTACCTAATCTTGAGCTGCTTCAAATTGCATTTTGATCTTGTGGACCTAAAATGTTAGTAGGCAAGACAGTCATAGAGAAACATAGGTGTTTGCTAACATCAAAATTAGTTTCCTTGAAAAACAGATTTGCAATAATATCCCCCTTTTTGATGATGTAAAAAAAAAATAATAGAAGCAGTTCAAAGCAGTTTTAATGGAAACAAGTAAAGAAACAAACACAGTTCAAATAATTCAACTATCCAACATAAAAATATAACAAACTAGAATAGACTAGAATAGTAAAAACTAGTACAGCTATTCCCCCTTTTGATATCAAAAAAGGAAGGAGGGAAAAATAAAATAATATAAACTACTCAACAGAAGTAAAAAAATATTAAAGGAAAAAACAACATCACACAAAAAGGGTAAACTAAAAGAAAGACGACCCCTAATTATCCGAAGGAGGAGGTGGTTTTGGTGGATGTGGCTGAAAGTAACTAGAAAGAGTCACAAACTGCTCCTTAAGCCAGGCCATATTCTGGTCGGGCTGGTGTTGTTGGTGGGCTATATAAGCATCAAAGCGAGCAATGTCCTCAACATGTTGCTGCTCCTATTCAGTGACATAGGTCTCAAAGTGAGTCTCCCATTGGTCGAATTGCTCCACCAGCTGATCCAACCGAGAGTGCTGGTGGAGTGGAGTAGGTGCAGGAACAGGTACAGGAGTTGCCTCCTCCTCAGCTTCCTCATGCCCTAGGAGGAGATGAGTACTGTGAAGAACGTGAAATGAGTTATTTGAGTAAAAGACTGGATGAAAATTTCATGGGGCGAGATATTGGAGGTTTTATTTTGATTCTAAGAAATAGGCAATGATATGTCCTAGGAAAAGATTAGGCTTCTTCCTATGTCTTGGATCTTAAATAGTAGTTAGATGCTCAATATAGCAAAAAATCAAATCAGTGGCTTTGAATTCACGATGATCCAAAATATAAAAAGTGGTGACTGAAAGAATAGGAGTGATATAAATGCTATCACCATCTTTTGGAAGAATTGAGCTGCAAAGGACATACTGGATTGTCCTAGCATCTTTGAGTAAGGTGCTAGACTCTCCAATGTGAAAGTGAGCATTAGAGTTTCTTAGAAAGTGGTTGGTCGGAGCCCAGTCGTAGTCAGAATTAGAATATAGGGTATGAAGTTTGTCCCCTATGGTGGAAAGTTATAAAAGTTCTTGGTAGTCCTGATATATGATTTTGACGGGACGTTGATTCACATAGGACCCGAGAGCATTAAAAGAAGATTATATTTGGAGGCTAGAAAAAATTCAAAAAGAAGCTCGAAGTTGAATGGGACAGTGAGAGTGAGAATGAAGGTCAAGGACATATCCACAAACAAATCTAGGACAGGATATGAGAGAATTTAAGGGTTTACAGTCTGGGATACAATGATACTAATTATTTTGTACCTCAAATAGGCAGCTTGGTCGCTTGCCTCGATGAAGAGAGGGTCCAGATTAGCTCTCGAAGAACTCCCAGAAAGATGGTGAGATCTCTTTCCACCACCCTTATCAAGAAAATAGAAGGAAATAGGAAGTACAAGATTGATGGAAGAAGAGTGTGTGAGAAAAAATGTTTGGTATCCATGGATTTTAAAGAATCGTCGATCATCCAGGACGATCGGATAATCATCCAAGCTGATTGGGTGCAATAATTACGTCCAGGACGATTTGATAGAGCAATCAAACCTTAATTTCTTTCCTTAATAACCAGATTAATCTATGCATAATTATGTTTCATTGTCTAGGATGATGTCCAAAAATAAATAATACCTAAATAGATCTGTCGACTAATTCTTTCTGAGTTCAGCCTATTATCCCAGTCGATACGAATATCGTCTAGAACGATGCACTTACTGACGGTTGCCTTAACTAGGATGCCCTAATTAGGGTTTCTATATTTGGTCACTTATTTTGGATGATCCACAAATTGGCCTTGACGACCAGTTAAAAATAAAAACCCTAATTAGGGCATCCTGGTTAAGGCAGCCATTAGAAAGCGCATCGTCCTGTATGATATTCATATCGGCTGGGATGATAGGCTCAAATCCAAAAGAATCTGCTGCTAGATATGTTTAGGTATTATTTATTTTTGGACATTATCCAGGACATCATCCTGGATGATGAAACATAATTTTGCATAAATTCATCTAGATATTAAGGAAAATAATTAAGGTTTGATTGCTCGATCAAACTGTCTTGGATGATTGCAAGATCGGTTGGGATGATCAGTTCAAAAAACCTTAGTTATTTCTAGACGATCAACATCAGCCACTTCTATTTAAGGCGATGGTCTAGATGATTTTCATGGATTTGAACTAATAGTCCAGGATTATCATGAGATTGGCCTGGACGATCAAGCTATTTTTCCATTGTCCATACATCCATTCATTACGATTGTCTACATGATATTTAATGACTTATACTAATTATACAGGACTATATCTTATCATTCTAGATAATATGTACAAAAAGTTGCTGATCATCCTAAACCGCTTGGGCTGATTGAGAGAAATTTGTTCTGATCTGCTTGGATTATATTTATATCATCCTGGATGATAAAGTTAGTTTGTTTAAATTAAGATCTATTCCAAAACTCTTCTATTTAAGACCTCTTGTTCTACCCAAGATACATCTTTTGCTGTTGTCTTGACCTGAGAGAGCCTACAAGAGAGAGAGAAAAAGGGAGAGAGAGAGAGAGGATCTTATGAGGGAGAGTTTTTAAGGGGTTTTACAAAGGTTTCTCCAAGCAAGGATCCAAGTCATCTTCTTTGATCTCCATTCCTTATTCTTGGAGGTTCGAGAGAGGTCCACTTCAACAATCGATCAAGGTTCTCTACCTGCTTTAGGAGGAAGCAAAGGAGTTGGGTTCTCTGCCTCACCGGTGTCGATGGAAAGGATGTTTTGTACAGGCTTCTCTGCCTTGCTGTGTGAGCAAAAGGAGAGACACTGAGTTTAGTGCAATACTCGGAGGGCGCCTCCGAGGAGTGGACGTAGGTCGAGTTGATCGAACCATTATAAATTTATGTGTTCTTTACTACTGCTTTTTCTGCATTTAATTTTTGAACATTAAATTTCTTTGTGGTGAATTTTGGTTTGGTTGAGTTTTTGTTTTTGATTGAAATTTTATTTAAAAATACAAATTCACCCCCCTCTTGGTTAGCTTGGGCTAGTTCATAAGGGCTTAACATCCCTAATGAACTTTCAAGTGGTATCAGAGCGGTTGATTTTTTCTGATTTGAGCCTATCATCCCGGCCATTATGAATATCATCCAGGATGATGCATTTACTTACGGCTGACTTTATCAGGATGTCCTAATTAGGATTTCTATTTTTACCTAATAGTCCAAGCCATTTTGTGGATCGTCTCAGACGATATGAACAAAAATAAAAACTCTAAAATTAGAGAGAAATTTTCCCCCATGTATATGTGTTTGGTTACTTAGCATCAGGAACCACATTATTTATAATAGACTCAAGAAAGGAAAAAGTTTACAAAGTAACTCAGACTTAGTCTACCTAAGCTTGAGCTAGTTAAAATTACAGTTTGATCTTGTGGACCTGAAATGTTAGTAGGCAAGGTAGACGTAGAGAAATAGAAGTATTTGCTATTATCAAAATTATATTCCCTGAAAAATATATTTGCAACACAATCCACTCTTTATAGTGTTCCAAGTTTATTTATGACTTTATAAACATCTCAGCTTAAAGCTTTCATTAATAAGAAAATTAAGGCCATTATAGCTTTAGAATATGCATAATAGTTAGTGGGGAAAGCTTAGGTACCATACACAAAAGTTTATTTTATTTAAAAATTTAGTACTTTTGATGGTCCTAAATAGCACTTGGTTGAATTCAAGGTGATATGTGGTAATATAGGAGGTGTCGATGCTTTATTCTTTTGATAATTTTTTGGTAGTTTATCTTCAAATCCTTTCAAATGATATGATAATCTTTATAATGATTCAATTAAGAAATTTATAGGTTTAGAAACTATAATTTTGAAGAGATTCAGTCCTGTAAGTCAGAAGACTACTATCTCTAACCTAGCTCTAGAGAACAAATGAACCAATATGTTAGTTAAAAAATACATGACTTGATGGCATAAAGTCAATATAAGATGTGTCAATGGCTAGAGGAGGTAAATGTTATTTGACAACAAATGGGAAATATTTATGTGAGATAATAGCAATTTCATGGATGGAATCCATCATGACATGTTTAAAGTTACTAGATTGGTGCTAAGTTTGTGAAATTGAATTTATTTAGTTTGAATGACTCTTATACAAATTCAAAAGAGTTAAACTCAAAAAATTAGAATTGGTGATATGCATTCTACTTCCTCCAAAAATATGTAATTAATTTTTACAAGGAGAGATAATATACTTATAAAGATGATAGAGTAAAGGTCCTAGTTAACCAAAAACCTTAGCTAAAATTAGTGATGGGAGGAAATGACAAGCCTCAGACTTTTCTTGATTGAGGGGAGCATCCAAAATAAGTAATGGGAAAGTGAGGCCAAGTTATTTAATCAAATTCTTAAAGTGGGTCTTGAACTACAATAATATAAAAGAATTAAAGAGGTTTATTATATTAATAATTTGAATTATTAGTCAAATAAGTAGGTAATCTTCCACCTTATCAAAGATTGTTATGTATTCAAAATCCTAATCAAAAGAAAGTATAGAAGAGGGAAATTCACATTGTTGAATAACATTTTAATTAAATAAAAAAAAAAAAATCTATAAGGGTGGTTATGCCCTCTCCACTATAATTAAATGAAAAAAAAAGAGAAAGTGTAGGGAATGTAAAACAAGTAAAAGAATAGGAGAAAATGAATTTATAGAATCACATGAAAAAGCTGAAGTAGCTTAGAGGAGTTCTATATATTATATGAAAATGTCCAATCAAAATGCTTGAATTAGAAGATTTTTCAAAGTTCAACTATATCTACCTCCAAGCCATTTGCTCATGGAGACTCTAATTAGGCTAGCTCATACTAACATGGAGAGTTATCAACTAAAGTCATATCAGAGATTCTAAGGGACAATGTAAATGGAAGCAACTGAAGAAGATTAAAATTATAAATCAAAAGATTTTTAGTAAAAACTAGTAAGGTAGCTTGTGATGCTCATAAACATCATGTTTGAGCTTTAAATAAGAAAAATAGAAGATGCGATAATGGAGAAGTTCATGAAAAAATCACTTCTTATGAAAACATCTTGAGTCTTCTCAATGATATCAAATACTTCCTTAGTGTCTCCTCAAATTTGTCATAGGGATTAGGTCACAATAGTTCTAAAAAATTTGATTTAAGGAAGTGAATAAAAATATGTTGTTTTAGTAAAAGAAAGGCATTTTGGGAAAGAAAATTTTGATTATTGTTTAATTGTGTTATAGATGGACTATATTATAGAGGAAGATTTATACTTCTCTGATGAAAGTGTGATGTAGTTAAATATGAAACTTCAAATGGAGCAGATGAGGTTGGATATCAACTCTATGGCGTTAGTTGAATCTTATGAAATTGTAAGAGTTGCATCTAAGTAAATAATGTCATTTAATAAATCTAGATTGGACAAAGTGGTTCAGGTGTAGCATATGAGGGGTAAGGTATTGCCACCTCCACATAAATAGGGATCATTAAGAAAAGATATAAAGGAAAGATATTGCTATTAATGAAGCATTCCCAAGATTCTTGGTAAGAAATATACTTAAAAAAAAAAAGATAGATCATAATATACATTCCCATCTGATAAAGATCCCAACATAACTTAGCCTATATGAAGCTCTTTTAATGCCCCAAGAACTTTAAGAGGATTTAACCAAGGCTCTCAAAGTCTCAAAAAACTATGAATCATATTCCATTAAGAGGTGCTTAATTGAGGTTCTTTAAGCATATTCTTTAAAAAAGATTGTATGCAAGGAATGACATAGTATAATCACCCTCCATAATTCATAGTAGAGAGTGAGCACATTAGAACATGAATCTTGATTTATTTCGTCTCTTCATTGAATTTTATATGCCTAAGATCAATATGATTATTATCTCTTAAAGTGTAGCATCTCGAGCGAGATAAACTTATAGTGCATAATGAAAAAGGAAATAAAACTAAGGTGATTCATTCTCCCCTCAACTTTGGATGGATTTATATAAAAATTGATTTTTTTTTTATCAATAACTAACTTCATTCAGGGAACTTTTGGTTGATAGCAGCTCCATGAATATAGTATCATTTTGTTAACTTTACGCAAATGCAAAAATACATGAGATATGTAGAAGAGTTATGGATTTTAATAAATATACATCCTTATTCGTTCTATCACTACAGGAAAATATGTCATTACTGACAGCTTTTTTCGTTGGAGCTTGGGGAATTTCTGGCAGGAATGAGGTATTTTGGTAGCTTTATGGTGGTTTTTTTTTGGGGTATAAACCGTGTAAGAAACTAAAATTGAGGGTTTATTTCTTCCAACAAATATTTCTAGCTATTTTTTAGCAGACAAAACCATCAGAAGTTAATAAATTTTATTCAAAAAATAAACTGTCAGGTTGCCCGCCCTCCCACGCTGTCGCTACCTTCACTACCTCATGTGCTACTCGCTACCCACCCACACTATTTGCCAAGCTGCTTGGCTGCCTCCCAGGCTATCCACCCGCTGCCTATATCCTGCCTGTGTAACTTCCTAGTGCTTTACTCACTAACATGATAGCCTGCCACGGAGCCCTCCCGCTATAGGATTTGAAGAAAGTTTGCATCAAAGCCCCAATGAGTTTGCTAGAAGGGCAAAAGAGTTTAAAGTGTCACATTTTTTATTTAAAAATTAATAAGCAAAATGAACTGAAAATAAGGATGTCGAATATCCACCAGATAATCACCATAAAATCTACAAAAAATAAATAGTCATGCATGATTCATCGTAAATTGTTGGAAATCTGCTAAAAAATAATCTACTGGAAAAATCCACCAGTAATGTGCGATTTTCTTGTAGTACATGAAATGAAAATATATGAGGATGCCAAATATCTCATTCTAAAGGAGAAAATACTAGAAAAAATATTTTTGACATCTATCCATCAACCAATAAAGCCATCAACCTCAATTTCTACAAGGTAATCTAAAAAAGAAATTAAGAAAAGCAAGTAGGAGAAAAAAAGGTAGCAGTCACTCATCCTAAAATAACATGCACCATTTTCAGGCCAAAAAGAGTTGTTCCTCATTTGGGAATTGATACAAAAGAAGATTATGACATTCATGCTAAACCCAAGGAGAAGTGTAAGCCTTTGTAATGTATTTAGCCAATTATGACAATGAATATAATTATGTAGGTTTGGTACAATTTATCTTATCTTTTTTTTTAGAAACTATAGAATGCATTAAAATAAAAGGAACCTAATACAAACTACTAAGTGATAGAAAATCTATCAATTTCCTCCTTTAACAAAGAGAAAAAAAATAGGAGGAACCTTATTACAATCCAAATATTCCCACAAGAAATCACCTTTTAAATCCAAGTTAGCACAAAGATCAGCTAACTTATTACAACCTCTATTTGCAAATTGAAATAAAAAATCCCCAAATCTTTAAGAAAAGAAAAGTCTTCGAATCTGTCTTTACCAGGTAACAAACCTAGTTTTGCAACTGAATTATGCAGATACTTGATGATGTTCAAATTATCTCCTTCTATAATAATTCCTTTAGCATCCAAAGTCCAATCCTTAATTATCTTCTTAAAAGAATAAAAAGCCAACAATTCCAAATAACCACTATCCCAATGCAATTAAATCGAAAAGACAACAGAAATCTTCCTCTATAGTATCTGAAGATACTACTGATCCCAGCATCATTATAACGGAGTAAAGTTGCATCAATGTTAACCTTAATCCATCCGGGTTGAGGGGGATGCCAAAAAGATGAAGTCAGCTTAGAAAGCTGGTTAGCACCCCAGTGATCCGAATAAAGATAATATTTAGATGAAATTGATGAGTAGCTAATAGGATTAGAAACAATTTCTCCCAATCAAAACTCATGTCCATCATGTACCAACTTATTTCTACTCTTCCATGAAAAAAAAACCAAAGAACAATATAGAGTGGCAATGAAAGGATTCATTTTAGTAAACCTTCCCAAACTATCCAAACAATCTTGCATAGATGAAAAAGCTAAAATACAAAAGCCCCATTGATTCACTAAGGCAATAGCTTGAGTTAGCTTACAACACTTGAAAACCACATGCTCTGTATCCTCAACCATCCCACATCCTCTCGGGCATAAATTATTATTCATCAATCTCCTATACATTAAAAACTTTGTAGTGGGAATTACATCTTTCAAAAGACGCCACCAAAAGCAATCAATACATGGGTTTAATTTAAGGATATTCAACCACTTCCAGTTATGTACAAGAATAGAGAAATCTGAGGCCGAGCAGTATGCTAATGCAGCAATTGATTTCCCAAAAAAAAATTACTGATCAATTCCAGCTCATCCTCTAAAAGCTCTAAATATATCTTAGTTTGAATAATAACTTCAATTAAGGATTTCACAAAGAAACTTTTCCAGCTCATCCAGATTCCAAGATCCATTTGAAATAAAATTCACTAGAGGAAAATATGTATCCTTTATAGCAATGAAAGTAGGCCACTTGTCCAAGCTTCTTTCTAATATCCAAATATCTTTAAGAATATTCATTGAAGAATCAGATCTAATCCTCTATCTTATGCAAGGTTTAAGATCATTTACTCCGCTTTGCAATACCTTCCAAGTAGAAGAAACATTCAACCTATGCACATTGTTCCAAATATTAATGCCATATTTCACATATAATGATTTTTTAAGAATAGATTCAGGATTCTTAATGAAATTCCAAGCATACTTTTCTCTTAAAGGTCCCACCATAGAAACAGCCGAGTGAATACCTCTGCTTCCATCATAAATAGGTTTACAAATCTCCTCCCAAGCAACAAAATGTAAACCATAACCTCCATCATTCTTGTTCCACAAAAACTCCCTACACATGTTCTCAAAATTTTTCAAAAAGCTTAAAGGAACGAGGGATAGGGGTACATAAAACAAAGGAATTCATAAAATCATTGATTTAATAAGCAATAATTTTCCAGGAAGTGAGATGAACTTTTTACCCAAACATCTAGTTTTGAAGCCGATTTCTCCAAAATATTTAAAAAATATGAGGCAACTAATCTCGTAAAAGTAATTTTGATAGCCAAGTAAGGCATTTCTTTTACTTCATTAAATCCCATGATTCTAGAAAAAGCTCTCCTCCTATTCCTTTCCAGTGACTTGCCAAAAAGAATGGAAGATTTGTGAACATTCACTTGTTGACCTGTCCAACAACAGTAGTCTGAAATTAATTTTTTGATTTTCCTTATATGACCAATTTTAGCTTTCAAGAACATAAGAATATCAACAACAAAAAGAAGATTAGAAATTCCAGGAGCTGAAGGAGCAACTTTTAAACCCAACTTCCTTCCCTTGGATAAAAAACCATTAGTCAGAAGCTATGAGAACAAGATGAACAAATAGGGTGAAAGTGGACATCCTTGTCTAAAACTGCTTTTAGCCTCAATCCACTTAGATCCAACCCCATTAACTTAAATTGAAAAAAATGGATCAACCACACATTCCATTAAAAGATTTGAAAATTTCCTTGGTCAACCAAAGTAATCCACAATTTGTCTAAGTATCCCTCTTTTCAAAAGATATATTTTTGATTACACCTCTTCTTCCATAAAATTTTAGAGAGGTTAGTCCTCATGAGATTTAATTTGTTGAAAGCTCAATGCATTTTATGTAAATTAACTATCAATAAGTTGTGGGTTGAGAGATCTATTGTATAATTTTGGGAGCACCATGATGAAAATTTTGATTGGATCTTACAATATCTTAAGGATAAAGAGATAATACCAATATGAATGAAAATTTACTAACACAAATGAATTTAAAATATGATATAAAAATAAGGATTTCATACATGGATCACAGATTGGTGAACTAATTTCATTCACAAAATATGGTTCTAGAAGTGTCCACTATCATGACCAAAAGTGAGAACTTTAATATAAATTTGCATAAATTTAAATATCCTTAGAAGAATATCTATCATTTCAGAGATCCTTCAAGGTTAAATATGTAGATGATGATTTTTATGATGTAAATTTTTAATTGAGGAAGCTATTGATTGGTGGGAAAAAATTTTGTCACCACGCAGATTTTGATTTCTCCTATTTTGTAATCGAATACTGCATTGAGAATAAAGTACAATCTCGAGAGACTGACACAATATTCTATAATGGATTCAATATCAAAATAAGATTTTGAAAATTGATTATTTCTATAATCAAACATAGTTCAAAGAATAACGTATCATCTCAAAAGATGAACATGAAATTCTATAGAATATGTTTAAAAATAGAAATACGCTTTTTGAAAAAAGTTTATTCATTCTTTTATTTAGATATGACAAGAAAAATATTATATCATCTTAAAAGATGAACATAACATTCTTCAAAATATCCAAAAGCGAGAATGAGTTTTATAAAATTTATAATTTCTAAAGTTGAATATAACAAGTATAATATTATATTATCTGAAAAGATAATAATAACATTCTACAAGTCTATTCAAAATTAGAAATAAGGTTTTAAAAATATCTACGTTCCCAAAGATTCTTCCCTTATTTTATACGAATAAAATAAGGTTTATTTTAGTCTAGGGTTCTCAAATCCCTATAGGAGCAAGCTCCTATAGTTAATTACATCTTAGGAGGAATGCTCCTAAGAAAACTCTCGATTAAAACAGTGATTTCATACCCTTTGACTACAAAGTAAAAGAGAAGGAACAGAAGTAGGAATTTTCCAAGGTGAAAGCTCAATGTTGAACATTTATTAGCGAGTCAAAGGATGAAAAGTAGGAGGTGTCAGATTCTGAGAAGTCCAGAGACAACCTCAATCTATCCTATGTTGGGCTTTACATTTTAAGAGAAAATTTTATATTTAAGTTGACATTTTATTAGAAATTTGGGATTTATATTCCCGGACGGTGAGGACTTAAGATCTAAAAAGAATCTGCCTCAGAACCTAAATCTAATTTGGGTACTATAAAATAGTGACCCGAACTTAACTAATGAATTGCAAATTTGGACTTACCCCGGCCTGGATTGGGGACCCAGCTAACCACCTAGGCGCTTTAAAAACATGTGTCCAGTCTCTTATGAAAGATGGGTAGGGATGTTGCTTAAGTTTTAAGGAAATAGGGGCCGACATCTAAGACAGTTCCTAATTGGCCCCTTGACTTATGTAGGGTGAAAAATGTCTAGAAATGCAATTAATATTTTAGACTCTTTTTAATTTGTATCTGATGCAATGCATGCTAATTGACTCAAATGCATAAAATGATAATGAAGAAATTTAAAAATTTAGGCTTATAAAATAGATTTTTCCCTAGAGATTACACAACTTCCCCTTGATAGAACTGCACCCTCATAGGTCAAGTGGTCTGCCAGAACCCGCAGGCGGGGAGGTGCCTAACAAGAAAGAGAAAATAATAATATGCTTATGCTGACTCTCGGCGGTCCCGAGCTTACTTCTTAGAACGTTAGAGTTACTATGTGAGCCTAAAAATTTTTATTTTTTACTTACAAGTAAAATAATTTTAAGCGTACCCTTACGAAAAAAATCTCTCCGATTCGAATCCAGGCTAAAACAAAACACGGCATGCAAGAGTCCTAAAAAAAATCTACTGCACAAACAATATAAACAATCAATTTTAATAATCCAAATATAATGTCCAATGTCTAATGTCCATATTTCACCCAGAATTTGCAGAAAAGTAAAGTGGCCGGGCACCACTGCCAACAAACCCGGATTCTAATCCTAAGAATGACGCAAGTGATTTTTGAAATGGGATATATTATTTCTTGTATCTTCAGTTCTTTGTCTTCTTTCTTCTATTTCTCCATTTCATCCTCTCTCTTCTACGAACTTCTTGGATCCGCAGGGTTCTGGATATCCAAATGAAAAGAAACTCATCCCTGAGAGGGGTATTTTCTTTTCTATTTGGATATTGAATCATCCTAATTTGACTTTCCAAATAAAAGAGAATAATCCTTTAAGGTATATTCTCTTTTCTTTAGATTCCAAATTAGATGTGATATCCCACTTTCAAAATCACTTTCACTTTTTATGATAATTTTCAAATACATTTACATTTACATTACATTTCATTTCACAGAAAGGGAAGAAAAATCTAGTCCACCTGCAGGGTTATCCTAAGAAATATCATCTCACGACCACCTGCAGGGTTATATATATATATATATATATAATATATATATATCCCATATATATATATATATATATATATATATATATATTATATATAATTGAATTTAAATTATTAAGCCACAACTTGGCCACACTCTTCTTCATTTGGGGGCTAAGCAGCTGAAGCACCTGTAACATTTATATGATTTTTGATTAATTAGCCCACTTTTTTTTTTTTGCCCTGCACGAGTGTGGCCACCTGCAGAAAATTCTGTTAACAACCAGATCGCTCCTAACCTATGGGTAATCTAATCGTTAATTGAATCATATCACAGAGAGTGCGGTAAAAGTAAGTATATAAAACAAACACACCAATAATTTACAACCAGCATGCAATAAAACTCGAGAAAAAGCCCGTCACAGTACAGTAAGAAAATAAACACCGGCCTAACCTAAAGCTAGAGTCGGTTGTCCTAGCAGACAAATCTAAGTGCATGCAATAGGTTATGTGGTTTTGATATGTCCTAAATCGATTATTATTTAAAAGAAAAATTTTTAGTTAATTAATTTTAATTTTGTTAAATAAGTAAAAAAAAATAAAATAATAATAAGAATAATAATAATAATGAATGTCACTAAGTTTTCTATGTTATATGTCTCTATCCAAAGGTGTACATGCATCCTAAGTCTAAGTTTTTTAAGACCCGATCCTTAATTTTTGTCCTTAAGTATCACTACTGTTATATAGGTGAAAATCTTTGTTATTACTAACCCTTAGGACTTTTCGTATATGTATAAAGGGGTTTAGGGATCTAAGAGCAAAAAAAATAATCCTAATTAAATTGAAGTTACTACAGGGACCTAAAGGGAAGGTTTTGCACACCACATCAAGGGGTCCCTAGAGGTTTTCTAAGTTTAGAAATACTCACAGTCACCGGGGGCTACGACCTGGTGGTTCCGCCCGTAGAACCTCTACCCGGTTGGATAGAGGCGACTGACGCCTTTAGCTCATTGTACTTTTGTTCCCTCGACCGGTTCCATTCATCGAAGTTCATGCAAATAAACAGAAAAAATAAGGAAAATAGGGATTAGAAAGCATATTTAATAATTAAAAATGAAATAATTGAAATTTATTGAAAATAAAGACGTACCTTTCTTCGGGCTTGAACACCAGTTCTGTTGACTTGGCTTTTGAAACCTTTACTTTTGGAAGTACACTTTACAATCTTTCAATATTCAATACCACTCTTTCTAATTTACACAATTTTCACAAAATAAATAATTTACCTCTCACACTTGTACACTTCAATTTTCATCCTTTATGAATCTCAATCGTTTAAAATCCAAATACTTTCTAACACACACTTTCCAAAATATCTCATCTCTTAATACACATAGTCAAAAGCATTTTACTTTTCAGAACCACATTATCTCCACACACGTTACATTTTACCCAAAATTCCTACATTTCACCTTCTAACATATTTCATATATATTTTTCAAAACATTCACTTAGCTATTCATATACACATACTTTAACTTTCAAAACACATAAATATCAATTTTTCGATCCCATTAGCCTCACTATATTTCTCACACATCTCTTTTAACTTATACACAATTCATTTCAACACTATATTTTTCACTATTATAGATTTACACATTTCATATTTCGAAGCATATATAACTTTCATCTTACAAAGATCACACGATTACATTTTAAAGCACACGCACGAATCACTTTTCAAAAACATCACCCATACTTTTTAGAGAGATACACGCATACACTTTTCCCTTTTCACAAATACACACATTTTTTACTTACCCACAATATATACTTTCACCTCTCCAAAATGTACAAAAATAACCTTCCCAAAAATTTTCACAATTCACCTTTCAAAAATAATACACCCCTCTTACTCAACGCAAAGCACTTTTCAAAACATTCAATTCTAAACAAAAAATATTTCCAACATATACTTCCACCTCTAAAACAAACAATTTTCGCTTCCTATTTTTCAAGACATGCACAAGTTACAATTTGCACATATATGCATATATTACACCCTTAGATATTGATGAAGAAAAATCAACTTAATCATACACAATAATTTACAATTTTAACAAGAAATGATATATTTAATCTCTTCTCTTAAAGACTACAACAAAATTTCATCACATTTCTCACCAAAAACTTTCTTAAAACAACATCAAAGACTTGTAACTATTAGAAGCAATAAGAAATTTTAAAGATAATGCTTTATGACTTCTATAAAATCAACATTAGATCCCGAAAATGAAAGAAATGAAATGATCTAAATCCCTCATCTTCTACACAACCATAGAGAGAAATGGGGAATCAATATATTCTTAATCTTTTGATGATTGATTGATAGAAGAATACAAAAAAAAAAAAAAGAATGTAGAAAAAAGAGATCAAGAAGAAGAAAATTTTACCACTTTTTGTTGCCTCTGGTTGAACAAGCCGTAGCATAGAGGGGTTCATTTGGGGTTCCTAGGGCTGGAGATTAGATGAGAGGAGGGGCTTGGATGTGTCATGTATGAGAGGAGGGAGGCTTGGACGTTTTTTGTGTTGAGGGAGAGTGAGAGTGGGTGGTTATGGGTTGAGGGAGAGGGAGAGTGGGTGGTTATGGGTTGTTGCTGAACCCTTTGACCGTGGACCGTTCGTTGGACATTTGAAGGCCTTAATGATTTCGGAATTTGGTGATCTTGGGTTCATTGGATTCGTCTCATAGAGCCGTTCGATTCGAGTATAAGCTCGTCAAAATCGGAGACCGTTTGGTAACTCAAATTGCGGTTTGAACCTTCAAACATCGCTTTGAGCCCTTGATTCAGATTCATTTGGGCTCGGATTGGGTTGATCTTGGTGTCGTTGGGTTTGTATTCCTGAGACGCTTAGTTTGACTGTAAGTTTGCTGAAATCGGAGTTTGGATGGTCTTCGAATTAATTTTTGAAGTTTCCAAACTTGATTTTACATCGAGATTCGTGCCCGATTAAGATAATTTTTGTTGACGTATATATATACGTATCATATATATTATATATATATATACTTGTGACGAGTCAAAAACTTGGGTTAATCTTAAAGCCATTGAAATCGAATTCAATTTGAGTTAATTTGTTTTGATTTTGATTCAATTGGTGAATTGATTTGAGCCCAATAATGTATCAATTTGATCGAAAAAATAAAATAGATTGAGTCGATCGACATCGACGAATCATAAATCGAGCTTGATTTGAGTACATTTTGGAGTTGAATTGAAATTGGATTGAATTGATTTTGATTTCGAATTGAATGATAGGTTCGAGTCGATGCTTACATCAGTGGGTATCCACCTAAGAGAAATCCTGCGGGTGACGTCTATTCTAGGTTAGGAAGACCTAGATGCTAGAATCGAATCCGGGGAAATTGACCTCAAATTATGAGGTCAACAAATGGACCCCCAATAGGCATGATAAACTTGCCAAAGTTTATCGTGCGTATTGGTGTTGACCGAAACGATCAAACTAGATCCAGAATTGAAAGTTGAAGATTTGAGAAAAGATTTTGAGGTTTGATAGAAAATTAGGATAAAGGTTGATAGAGTTTTGAGTTGATTTAGTGAGTGATTTTGAAGTTGATATTGGCCTTGATGGCTTTAGCAAAATAACTAAAAATATTAGTATCATTTGATAAAGTGAAGATATGAAAAAAGTTATATGTAGTGATTTGAATGTAGTTTGACAGGAATGTAAGAGTTGATGTAATTTTGATTTGAAATGATTTTGATAAGACTAGAGTCTTCTTTCTAATTTCAAAGAGAAAGGATGCCACCAATGTGGGTACTTATACCTAACTCAACAAACTAGAGGGCATCTTCTAAGAAAAGAGAGCAACCTATGGAATAGATTATATCTAATCTCGGAAGGTTTAAATTTTAAGTTTTACACTAGGATGGTGCCACGAGGGGCGTTCTCCAACTCTAGCGGAAGATCGTAAGGAAAGGATGCCTAAGTGTGGGGACTCACACCTAACCTCAGAGGATCAGATTTAAGATTTAAGATTTACACTAGGATGGTGCCACGAGGGGCGTTCTCGAACTCTAGCGGATGATCGTGAGGAAAGGATGCCTAAGTGTGGGGACTCACACCTAACCTCAGAGGATCAAATGATCATATGGAATGGAAGTTTAAGTGTGGGGACTCACACCTAACCATAGAGGATCGATTTAAGGTTTAAGATTTACACTAGGATGGTGCCACGAGAGGCGTTCTCCAACTCCAACGGATGATCGTGAGGAAAGGATGCCTAAGTATGGGGACTCACACCTAACCTCAGAGGATCAGAAGATCATATGGAAAGGAAGCCTAAATGTGGGGACTCACACCTAACCATAGAGGATCAGATTTAAGATTTAAAATTTACACTAGGATGGTGCCACGAGGGGCGTTCTCCAACTCTAGCGGATGATCGTGAGGAAAGGATGCCTAACTGTGGGGACTCACACCTAACCTCAGAGGATCAGAAGATCATATGGAAAGGAAGCCTAAGTGTGGGGACTCACTCCTAACCATAGAGGATCGATTTAAGATTTAAGATTTACACTAGGATGGTTCCACGGGGGGCGTTCTCCAACTCTAGCGGATGATCCTGAAGAAAGGATGCCTAAGTGTGGGGACTCACACCTAACTTCAGAGGATCAAATTTAAAGTTTACAATTTAATGAAGAAAAGATGCCGCTAGGGATGCTTACACTTAACTTCTGGATGAAGATTAGGATGCCACTAGGGATGCTTACTCCTAACTTCTGGATGAAGATTAGGATGCCACTAGGGATGCTTACTCCTAACTCCAAAGATGTCAATAGGATGCCGTAGGAGGACTTATACCTAAAGACAGATTTAAGATTTAACATTTAACGAAAAGAAGATGCCGCTAGGGATGCTTATACTTCTCTTCGAGACGAAGATTAGGATGCCACTAGGGATGCTTACTCCTAACTCCAAAGATATCAATAGGATGCCGTAGGAGGACTTATACCTAAAGACGGATTTAAGATTTAAAATTTAATGAAGAGAAGATGCCGCTGGGGATGCTTATACTTCTCCTCGGAACGAAGATTAGGATGCCACTAGGGATGCTTATTCCTAACTTCAAAGATGTAAATAGGATGCCGTAGGAGGACTTATACCTAAAGACGGATTTAAGATTTAAAATTTAATGAAGAGAAGATGCCGCTAGGGATGCTTATACTTCTCCTCGGAATGAAGATTAGGATGCCACTAGGGATGCTTATTCCTAACTTCAAAGATGTCAAAAGGATACCGTAGGAGGACTTATACCTAAAGACGGATTTTAGATTTAAAATTTAATGAAGAGAAGATGCCGCTGGGGATGCTTATACTTCTCCTCGGGATGAAGATTAGGATGCCGCTAGGGATGCTTACTCCTAACTTCAAGATGTCAATAGGGTGCCGTATGAGGACTTATACCTAAAGACGGATTTAAGATTTAAAATTTAATGAAGAGAAGATGCCACTGGGGATGCTTATACTTCTCCTCGGAATGAAGATTAGGATGCCACTAGGGATGCTTACTCCTAACTCCAAAGATGTCAATAGGATGCCGTAGGAGGACTTATACCTAAAGACTGATTTAAGATTTAAAATTTAATGAAGAGAAGATGCCGCTGGGGATGCTTATACTTCTCCTCGGAACGAAGATTAGGATGCCACTAGGGATGCTTACTCCTAACTCCAAAGATGTCAATAGGGTGCCGTATGAGGACTTATACCTAAAGACGGATTTAAGATTTAAAATTTAATGAAGAGAAGATGCCGCTGGGGATGCTTATACTTCTCCTCAGAACGAATATTAGGATGCCACTAAGGATGCTTACTCCTAACTCCAAAGATGTCAATAGGATGCCGTAGGAGAACTTATACCTAAAGACTAATTTAAGATTTAAAATTTAATGAAGAGAAGATGCCGCTGGGGATGCTTATACTTCTCCTCGGAACGAAGATTAGGATGCCACTAGGGATGCTTACTCCTAACTCCAAAGATGTCAATAGGATGCCTTGGGAGGACTTATACCTAAAGATGGATTTAAGATTTAACATTTAATTAAGAGAAGATGCCGCTGAGGATGCTTATACTTCTCCTCGGGATGAAGATTAGGATGCTACTAGGGATGCTTATTCCTAACTCCAAAGATGCCAATAGGATGCCGTAGGAGGACTTATACCTAAAGACGGATTTAATCAGGTTGGCTGCCGTAAGAGCGGACTTAAGCCAGAAATTCAATAGGATGCCGTAAAAGTAGACTTAGACCTAAAGACTGATTTAAACTTGATTGGCTGCCAAAAGAGCGGACTTAAGCCAGAAAGCCAATAGGATGCCGTAAAAGCGGACTTAGACCTAAAGACTGATTTCAGGGTGGTGAAATTTTAAAGTAAAGTTGATTTCTTTAAGGCTTTGAATCTTTTCCCTTAACCACAAATGACATTGATAACTTGCAAATGTTCTACTAGAGATCATAAGCTTTTATACTTGTCATTTTCTAGAAGGGAAAGAAAAATATTTTGAAGATTGATAGACTTGAAAATCTATTGATTAAAATTTTTTTTTATCCTTCATTATAAATGATCTTTATAACTTACAAATAATCCACTATAGATTATGTTTTTTATATCGGATCATCATATGTGAGGAAAACAAAAGGGGAGTAGTTTGATCATCTTTGATAAGTAAAAATTATCAAAGCATCTCAACCACTAAAGGAGAAATGCAAGATTTTGATAAAAGATTCAAATCTACGATAGAATTTGTTTTGATTAACTCAAAGAAAATAATAAGAATCTTCTAGAGTTCTCATTCACGTGTTCTAAGAGAACTAAATGTAACATGATAAAATTTTCTCTGAAAATTTTAACTTTTGCATGAGTTGTTATAAAACAATGAGTATATTTGAGCATCCTTTATAATGAAAACACTAAGGAATATCAAATACTCACAATGATTGAGAAAAGTTTGATTTTCATCAAAAAGTGAAAGCTTTATTTTTCATTTGATAATTCTCATATAATATTTGAAAGTGATCGTTTAAGTTTTAATCATCTTAACCCAATGAAAATGACAGATGGAAAAAGATTCAAAAACTCAACGAAGAATTGGTTGACTCCTCCTAAATTAAATAGTTTAAATATGACCATAATGAGTTTAATCAAAATGTCCAAAACTTAACAATTTTCTTTCAAAGAAAATTGTAATTTCAAATTATTTTGAATTTCAATGCTATGAAAAGAAACGGGGATAGAGTTGTTTAGGCTCTAACATCCGATTCTAGTTTATGATAAAGTGAAGATATATCTTGAATTGAATTTTATATCTATTTGACGAAGCCATCATAAACTTTATCGGGAATAGAATCCCTCCAATTCTAACATCCAAGATTAGTCAATAATGGACTAGGTCAAACTGTAGTTTGATTTTGATTTGGCATTTAGCAAAGATTCAAACAAAGATATCGTTGACACCACTAAGGATAGAACCCCTCATGTTCTAACATCCTAGTTTAGTCAATGATATATTTAAAATTCAGACATGACATCTACTCATAGTGAATGAGAACATTAGACAATCATCTCAAAACCAACTAAAGGATGTCCTTTAGTTCAGTTTCAAAATTTTGAATCCAAAGAAAGTGATTTTTTATATCTATAAATATCACTGTAGATCATCTAGCATCAGGACGTTGTCTAGAATCTCATTTAAATTGGAAAATGTCCAAAAAGAGAGTTGAAGATATTTGGATAATGGTTTGTTTATGCATCTCAACTAGGTTAGATATGTGAAACCCAAAAATGTACAACTAGCACCATTACAATTCCATTTAGATTGATCATCTATGTGATTTTTCTTGATAATAATTTGAATATATGAACTGACCTATTAAAGTTTGCTAACTAGAGAGGTCTTGAGATTTAGATTTTGTTAACCCAGATCAAAGCTCTCTACAAGAAAAACTGGGGTTTCCTTCTTCATCTTTTCTTCTTTTTAAACTAAGATCCAAAGAAATTAAATTGGAGGTA
>JACXSL010000111.1:0-20371 GCA_019514585.1 Dendrobium officinale
GGGGGGGGGGGGGGGGGGGGGGGGGGGGGGGGGGGGGGGGGGGGGGGGGGGGGGGGGGGGGGGGGGGGGGGGGGGGGGGGGGGGGGGGGGGGGGGGGGGGGGGGGGGGGGGGGGGGGTTGGGGGGGGGGGGGGGGGGGGGGGGGTGGGGGGGGGGGGGGGGGGGGGGGGGGGGGGGGGGGGGGGGGGGGGGGGGGGGGGGGGGGGGGGGGGGGGGGGGGGGGGGGGGGGGGGGGGGGGGGGGGGGGGGGGGGGGGGGGGGGGGGGGGGGGGGGGGGGGGGGGGGGGGGGGGGGGGGGGGGGGGGGGGGGGGGGGGGGGGGGGGGGGGGGGGGGGGGGGGGGGGGGGGGGGGGGGGGGGGGGGGGGGGGGGGGGGGGGGGGGGGGGGGGGGGGGGGGGGGGGGGGGGGGGGGGGGGGGGGGGGGGGGGGGGGGGGGGGGGGGGGGGGGGGGGGGGGGGGGGGGGGGGGGGGGGGGGGGGGGGGGGGGGGGGGGGGGGGGGGGGGGGGGGGGGGGGGGGGGGGGGGGGGGGGGGGGGGGGGGGGGGGGGGGGGGGGGGGGGGGGGGGGGGGGGGGGGGGGGGGGGGGGGGGGGGGGGGGGGGGGGGGGGGGGGGGGGGGGGGGGGGGGGGGGGGGGGGGGGGGGGGGGGGGGGGGGGGGGGGGGGGGGGGGGGGGGGGGGGGGGGGGGGGGGGGGGGGGGGGGGGGGGGGGGGGGGGGGGGGGGGGGGGGGGGGGGGGTGTGGGGGGGGGGGGGGGGGGGTGGTGGGGGGGGGGGGGGGGGGGGGGGGGGGGGGGGGGGGGGGGGGGGGGGGGGGGGGGGGGGTGTGGGGGGGTTGGGGGGTGGGGGGGTTTGGGTGGGGTTTGTTGGGGGGGGGGGGTGTTTGGGGGGGGGGTGTGGGTGGGGGGTGTTGGTGGGGGGGGGGTGGGGGGGGGGGGGGGGGGGGGGGGGGGGGGGGGGGGGGGGTGGGGGGGGGGGGGGGGGTGGGGGGGGGGGGGGGGGGGTTGTGGGGTGGGGGGGGGTGGGGGGGGGGGGTGGTGGGGGGGGGGGGGGTTTGGGGGGTTGGGGGGGGGGGGGGGGGGGGGGGGGGGGTGGGGGTTGTTGGAGTTGGGGGGGGGGTTGGGGGGTGTGTGGTGGGGGTGTGTTGGGTTTTGGGTGTTTGGGGGTTGTGTGGGTGGATTTCTTTGGGGGGGGGTGGTGGGTTGGTTTGGTGTTGGTTATGGGTGGTGTGGTTGGGGGTGGGGGGTGGTGGGTTTATATTTTGTGGGTTTTGGGTAGGTGGTGGGTGTGTGGGGGTGGGGGGGGGGGTATGGGGGGTGGTGGGGGTAACCATTTGGGGGGGTATGAGAGGGGGTGGTTTTTGTTATGTGAATTGGGGGGGTTTGGGGTTTGAATTGTGGGGGGTTGATAGATTTGGGGTTTTATTGGGGGTGGGGGGGGGTTTTGGAAGCCTTAACATTCAGTGTTTTTGGAGACTCATCCTTTACTGGGGAAATTTTGTTTATGGTGTCATTTAGGAGAATTTTGGGGTAGACTACGATCACTTGTTTTTGTTGAGTCAAATTTGCTTTTATTTTTCCTTTGGTCCCTACTGACGGGTTGACGAAGTGGGGGTTCCGCTACTACGGGTTTTCTTATGGCTTGTTGAGTCATATTGGAAGCTGGCGGGGGGGCCATTTTTTTATTTTGTTGGTTTCCGACCTTTTACCCCCATTCGAACCTTAAGCTTCAGGCTGTTGGTTTATTTGGAGGGTTGGCTTTTCCGACTCAATTTTAGGGGGGGAGTTGTAGCCACAAAAGTCACTTTTCTTGACCTGTGGGGGGGTTTTGGTTTGTTGTAGAAGGTGTTGTCTCGAAACTCTTGGAAGACCACCTGCATGTTTTTTGAAAAAGTAGTGGGGGGTATTCTTTTAGGGGTTTGTGAATATTTGTATTGATAATTTTAAATATTTTATTCGGGGATCTCGGCATGCATGGTGATGTTAATTCCGATTAAATATATTAAAATGCCCCTAATTCTCGCAGGGACAGGTAGAAGGAAATAGATTTTGAATATGAGATTTTTAAATATTCATTTGGGGATCTCGAGTGGGGTATAATACGATGTCGACCCAAATGAATATTTTAAAAATGCCCCCTATCTCGTAGGGACATTTTGGATAGGCTTTATTCTTTGAGATTTTAAAATATTTATTTGGGGATCTCGCATGCAGCGCGATGTCGACCCAAATAAATATATTTAAAATGCCCCAGTCTGATGGGGGATTTTGAAATGCGTTCTTGCTACACAAGAGAATTTCAAAATATGTAAAAAACATGCATTAATAAATATGCATATAAAAATTTAATTTATCACAAAATACATGGGATATGAAATTTTTTTTATGCATGATATTTCTTTAAATGTATCGACCGTTGATTGGCGGCATGGCCTCTGACTGTTGTGGGATCAGATCGATCAACTGATATGCTCCTCCTTGGTACACTTTCTCGATGACGAAGGGGGCCTTCCCAATTGGATACGAATTTGCCACCGATTTTCGGTGTGGGATGATTGGTCTTCTCAGCACCAGGACCAATTCCCCTTCCTGAAATGATCGAGGACGCGCACCATTCGGTCAAAGGACTTTGCCATTCTTCCTCGGTAGATTTCCAAATTTTTGTTGGGCTTGTAACCTGCGTTCATCAAGTGCGTCGAGCTCTTCCATTCTGAGGCGGGCATTTTGCTCTTGAGTGAGATCATTCTGAATTGCTACCCCGAGTGTGACGGTAGTTCAATTTCCAATGGTAATACGGCTTCAACACCGAACACCAACGAATAAGGAGTGGCTTTAGTTGGTGTTTTGTAAGTTGTACGATAGGCCCCATAGAGCTTCTGCCATTTTCGTATGCCACTCTCTTTTGTTCTTGGTGAGGATCTTCTTCAACAATTTCACCAGCGTCGTCTTGTTGAAGGATTTCTGCCAATCCATTTTGCTCTTGGATTGTATATGGATGAATATCGCCAATCGATTTTGTGCCGATCAAACGAACTTGTAGATTTTTTGTACTTTTGAATGCGGTACCGTTGTCTGAGATTATTGCGGCGTGGCACACCAAATCTGTAAGACGACATTATGGGTAAAGAAATTGATCACATGCTCGGATGTGACCTCTCTGAATGGAGCTGCTTCTGCCCACTTGGAAAAGTAATCCGTAGTTCTACTAGAATGAAGTTATGTCCCGCTGAAGATGGTGGATCTATCGGCCCGATAATATCAGTACCCCAGCATTCAAATGGGCAGGATGCTATTGTGGGGTGCAGTGGATTTGGTGGTTGATGTATAACATCACCGTGAATTTGACATTTCGTGGCAACCTCTTTTGCGTGTTCAATACAATCTCTGACCATTGTTGGCCAATAATAACCCATTCTCTTGATTTTAGCGGCCATTTTGGGACCTGACTGATGTGCTCCGCAAAGCCCTTCGTGGATTTCTGCTACCACTTTATCAGCTTCCTTGGTCCCCCAAGCACCTTAGCCACATTTGATCAAAGGCTCGTCTGTACAACGTGTCATTAACAAATGCGTATCTCAACGCCCTTTTTCGAATTTGTGCGGCCATAGACTTTTCTGTCGGGAGTTTGTTTTCCTTGAAGTAGTCAATGAATGGCTGTCTCCAATCATTTTCGACTTCAATATCTAAACAAATGCCACCACGATTCTGAAGCTTGACTAGCTTTACGTCTCTTGGCCACATGATGTTCTTCTGGATAATTTTCCATAACGATCTGATGGAGAGGTTGAGGGTCAACTGGATTTTCATCCTGCTGACTTGAATCTGGAATTTTCTTCTGCCTCTCGGGAATTGTAGTAGAGCAGGTTCCAATACTCTACGAGTGTATAAACCCCGATGAATATAGGACTCTCCTCGTTGATGTTCGCCATTTCTTTGGCTAATTTGGCCAGACACAATCTGCTTTAGCATTCTGTCCTCGAGGAACTCGAGCCATTTTGACATTTGGTACTTGTTTCAGAAGCTCGAGGGCTCGTCGGTGATAGTGGGCCAATTCAACTTTGCCAACTTTGTAAAATTCCAAGTACTTGATTTATTACAAGTTGAGAATCACCAAAGATTTGGAGATGTTGGATTCTGACATCGATCGCAATCTCCAGCCCTGCTAATAGAGCTTCGTACTCGGCTTCATTATTGGTCCGAGGTTCAGTCAAACTGAATGAAAATCTCATTATACCTCCCTCTGGTGGTGCTACGAAAATGAGACCGATGCCGGCTCGGGCTCTTGCAATATTTGGAGGTCGGACAGGTCTAATTTGACGATGCCCCGTCGAAGTACATTTCCCAGAATGGTAGCCTTTCATTCTCCTCGACCTGCATAATCTGCTCATCGGGCAAATCATCATTTAGTGGAGAATCAGGCTGGGATTGGGTGTGCAGCAAGAAAATCTGCCAAGGCCTGTCCTTTCACCGCCTTCTGTGGCATGTATATGATTTCAAACTGCAATAACAATACTGCCCACCTGGCTAGACGACCTGTCAACGCTGGTCTTGTCATCAAGAACTTCAGCGGATCGATCTTTGATATCAGTGTGATTTTGTGTGAGATAACATATAGTGGCGGAGTTTCTGAACTGCAAAAATCAGTGCCAGACAATGTTTTTCAATAGGAGAATAACGGCTTTCTGCTCCAATCAACCTTCGACTGATATAGTAGAGCGCATTTTCTTTTCCTTCTTCATTATTCTGGGCCAATAGTGCTCCGAGGGACTCTTCTAGTGCAGCTGTATACAGTATAAGAGGCTTCCCCGGAATTGGCGCTGCTAGAATGGGCGGATTCAACAGATATCTTCTCTTGATGCTATCAAACGCCTCCTGACATTCTGCATCCCATTTGAAACGGACGTCTTTCTTCATTAGTTTTGAAAATGGCTGGCACCTACCCGATAGATTTGATATGAATCTCCGAATGAAAGCCAGTTTGTCCTTGCAATGATCGAGCGAAGCTGTCGAAGGTTTCTTGGTTGGGTGGCATCTCCGTGATTGCCTTAATTTTGTTGGGGGTCGATCTCTATTCCTCGATGACGAACAACATACCCCAGGAATTTGCCGGAAGAAGAGACCCCAAAAGCACATTTGAGAGGGATTCATCTTCAGATCAAACTTTCTGATTCTCTCAAATACTATTCTGAGATCTTTTAAGTGATCATCTCGGCCAAGGCTTTTAACAACAAGGTCATCTACATACATAACACTCGACCTTCTGATGTATCAAATCATCAAATATGTGAGTCATCGCCCGCTGGTAGGTGGCACCAGCGTTCTTCAGGCCAAAGGGCATGACTGTGTAGCAGAAAATGCCGATGGGCGTTCTGAATGATGTATGTTTTTCATCTTCGGGCGCCATCTTGATTTGATTGTATCCTGACGATCCATCCATGAAGGAGAACATGTCGTAGTTGGAAGTGTTGTCCACTAGGAGTTCGGATACAGGGAGTGGAAAATCATCTTTTGGGCACGCCTTATTGAGGTCCCTAAAGTCAATACAGACACGAATTTGCCCGTTCTTCTTCTTCACTGGGACGATATTAGCAATCCAGTCAGCGTACTTTTCTTCTCGGAATAAAGCCCTGCATCTATTAGCTTCTTCGTTTCTGCGATCACCTGTTCTTCAATCTCCTAGTCTCATTCTTCTTGGAGCTTGTTTGACGGGTGTTACATCCGGTTTGATGGCTAATCTGTGAACTGCTACATCAGGGGATAAGCCAGGCATCTCAGCATATGTCCAGGCAAAGCAATCCCTGAATTCACAGAGAAGTTCTTTTATTTCTTCTATTTGTTCCTCGGGTAGAAGAGAACTAATGAAGGTTGGGCGAGGGTCCTCCTCAGTTCCCAAGTTGACTTCTCTTAGTTCATCCATAGTGGCTGCCTGTCCACCATCTTCAAGCTCTTCTGGTGCAGGCTCGGCTTCTACGGGCTGTTCATCATAATCATCAGCTTCGTATATCTCTTCAGCATCACCATCTTCGGATTCAATTTCCACGCATGTGATGGCGCGACAAATCTCTTTCCGGAGGAATTTTCGCTTGATGAATCCGATACCTTTATATGCGTCTGTATCCTTCTGCCGTAACGGACGCGGACTCCTTCCATACCAAAGGCCCAGACTTGTACGAAGTTGTCGTTTGGTGGTAGGAATATTGACTTGTTTTCGTAGCATTTTCTGAATATTTCTGGTATTGAACCTTGGTAGCCTCGTAGGAAAAATAATTCTTCGGAGTCGAGGATCATGCAATCCCAGTTATGATTCTCCTCTTCACGAACTCCCGTGGAATATAGCACATTCTTTGGCACAGTTCCCATTTTTACGGGGAGGCAGATAGAGAGTGGCGAGTTCTTCAACTTTATGAACCTCGCGCGAAATGATTTCCTTGAAGTGTTGCAAGGGAACACGTGTGACTACGAGCACACTATCTGAAATTGATAGATTGTCAATTCTTCTAGAGAACACATTCTGCACCGTTGTTCATATAAATGGAGTCGTAGTCATAATCATCATTTGAAAATTCGACCTGCCTGCTCCATTCATCCGTAGACTGGCATACTTTTCGAGATTTGGCAGGAAATAACATCGTCGTCTTCATCTGTGTCACTTCCCAGATGAGGTATAAATTTCTTCTCTTTGGGAATGGTCGGTGCCTTGGGAAGAGTCGGCGCTGCCTTCTTTCTCCCCACCTGCTTTTTCTCACCTTCTCTTTCAGGTCGCTTTTACAGCCTTTGAATTTGATGCTCTAGCTTCGAGGGAGCTCGAAGACTTCTGCTTCTTTGGCATGAAATACCGTGCATCTTCATAAACGTGTTGCTTCATGAACTGTGAAAGGCTGAATGTCACCAGAGATCCTGAATTCTTCTCCATCTTTGAGATATTTCATACACTGGTGTAATGTTGATGGGACAATGCCATATTCGTGCAACCAGGGACGACCTAGTAGCGCCTTGAATGAAGTATCCGCATCAATCACATGGAACTTAGCTTCTGTATGGAGCTCTCCAAATACAAGAGGGAGCATGAATGATCCAAGGGTTTTCTGCCCTTTCTCGTTGAAACCATGCACCATCAACTTATCTGGCCCGAGGTGTTCCACATCAAGACAGAGGGATCTCAGTGCTTTCAAGCTTATCAGATTCACGGAGGATCCAGGATCGATTAGGATTCGACTGATGATCAGCTTATCGCTCTCTGCAGTAATGTACAGAGGACGGTTATGGTCTGCAGTTCCGAGCATCATATCCTCTTCGGAGAAAGTAATGAATGGCTCATTACGAGCTTGCAGAACTTCAGTCAAACTTCGTTCAGCAAAATATGCCTCGTATCTTTCGGGATCTTTGAGAGCCTGAATCAGAGTCTCCCGAAGGTCTTTAGACATCACCAAGGCGTCGTATATGCTGAGTTGTGCTGGGATTTTTCTCAAATGAGATAAGATGTTATAATCTATCCCATTGGCTGAAGTCTTCTTTTTCTTAGGATCTTCAGGGATAATGTCATCGTTGATAATTATCTCTTTCTCCTTATCTTTATTGGAGACCCCTTTCTTCGGTGGAGGCGGTAGTATTTTTCCGCTTCTTAACTGCACTTGAGCAATCTCCTCCGGTTCAGAGTCATTTAATGGAGTATTTTCTTCAGAATCAGCCATCGTTGCATCTAGGGACTCGTCTGTTGATTCAGAATCACCCCCCAGGTTTATATGTCCCATCCGAGACGCTATGCTAGGGTCTGATTCGTCTCCCTCTGGAAAATATAAATCCTCCTCCGAGCTGTAATCCATTGGCAAAACCATCATACAAGATTCAGAGGGTACTTCTTCTGTATATTCTTCTTTCATTGAGGTACTCGGCGCCACTGAGATGACCCGACATACTTCTTTGGGAAGAGAATTCTCATCATTTTCTTCGGCTTCATCTATCTTAAGCTCCGACATGAAGTCAGCGAGCTTGACAGGTCGCCTCACAGTCTGGTAATATTCATCTAAACTGTTGATAACTCTCTGAGTTGCAGTCATTTTCTCCTTAGGCTTTTTCAGCTTGGTTTTCTTCTTGGATGATTTCTTCTTTTCAGTCTTTGAAGAACCAACTTGGTTGGAAAACTGTTTTGAAGTATAAGGTCGTACCACTGGCAGTACCTTCAAATCTATCATTGGCTCAATAGGAGACTTCCACTTTACACCTGAAACTCCTTCGAGTTGCTTTAACATTTTTACAGTTTTCTTGGAGACCGCAGTCTCCCACTTTTCTTCTTGAATTGGCTTCTTTTCATTTCTTCTTTCTTCAACCAGGGGTACGGAAGAGGACGTGACCACACGAGTTGATTCTTTTCTAGGGTGAGACAACACATTGTCGGACAAAGTGAGTTCCCCTTTTTGATATTTTCTTTCAAGCCAATCCTTAAAGATGTAGCAATCTTCAATAGGATGGCTGAGTACCCCCGATGATATGGGCAATAATTTGGGTCACCAGTGTGCTTCGACTCTTCGGGTCTCTTGCATTCAGGCAGTTCTAAACCCGATTTCAATACTTGTCGAAATAATTTGGCGACACTCTCCCTTTTGAATGAATATTCTTTATTCATTTTATCTTTGAGGGATTGGAACATTCTGTCACCAGTTCCTATTGCCTGTCTTTTGGCCTCCAGCTTGATAAGTCCTCGGCTTATCGTTTCCCCCGAATATCAGCTTCGGTTGGGGGTTGGGGTTGTAGGCCTGTTTGGGCTTTTCTTGATATTGCATCGACTGCTTGCCCTTGTCTACATTGTAAATCACCTTCTTTTCTCTATCAGCTCTGGAGAAGAATGTAGAGTCGGCTTCACCCCTTCTAGCACCTGGGGCCTTAGCCTTCTTAGGCTTATCAGAGTGATTTTCTGATCTGGACAAATTCAGTTTCTCGAACTTGGCCACTCTGTCGAGCAAGTCTTGAAATGTATTGATTGTAGCCATGCACAGGAAGGGTTGCATCTTGTCATCAATGTTTCCCATTAACAACTGTACGGCATGTTCCTCTTCTAACTGCTGTTCACATTTCATGCTCAAATTTCGCCAGCGAGTGATGTATTTGGTCACTGATTCTTCTCTTTTTCTTTTATCCAGAGCGAGATCAGCAATCGTGATCTTCTCGGTTGCACTAGCGAATCTTTTTACAAACATACTTTCCAATTCTGTGAATGTCTTCACAGAATCATTTGTCAATTCAGCATACCATTCGAAAGCAGTTGCTGTCAAACTGCTGACGAATTGTCGGAAGATTAGGGCGTCATTTCCTCCTGTATTTTCACAGGTGGCTTTAAACTGTGCCAGGTGCTGCCTGGGGTTGTTATTACCGTTGAAAGTGTTGAACTTTGGTACAGAATACCCTTTAGGGTACGGTACTTGGTCGTATTCAGCAGGATACGGACGACCTTTGCCCACTAATTTTTCTGCTTGATCAACGGCTATGATAGCCCTGATCTTCTCAGTGATAATTCCTTCTAACTGTGCGGCAGTTACTGGTTCGGAAGTACTTGCAACATTTTGTGGGGTGGGCTGACGGATAATATTATGGGCTTCGCGACCACCTTCAGGAGCTCCCTGTACTCCTGAACCTTGTGGCACTTGGAAGTTTGGAGGATCAGCAGGAGGATTAGGTATGGCACCAACAGCGGCAGTTCTTTGCATCATCTGCATCATCGCTCCCATCTGAGCCATCATCTCAGTCTACTTCTCATTTAACTGAGAGATTTCTCTATCTTTGGCTCTCATCTGTCGCCTCATTTGTCGCCGCATTTCTGCAAGCGTGACATTCTCGTCAGCGAAGGGATTCTCCTCGGCTTCTTCTCCTTCTTCTTCTGCTTGAGAATGACCACCTCTGCCAGTGGTGGACCCAGCTTCACGACGACGGTGATAAACTCGCCTAATCGGCGGTTGTTGATCATCTTCATCTTCACCCTCATCATAATAGGTTTCCTCATTAGTATTGGTGTGTCTCACCATGTAGACCACCTCCATGTCCAGAGTATTATTTATTTTCTTGCATTTCTTCTTCTAGGTTTTCCCTCCATAAATTCATCCATATTTTCTTCCATATTTTCTTCAATGTTTTCATCCCCTTCGAGGTATTCTTGTATATTTTCACCCTCTTCAAGGAATTCCTCTTCTTCAATGTTGTCTTCCCCTTGTACATTTCCTTCCTCTTCTAGTACTCGGATCTCCGAGCGGCGCCGCCACTGGATTTCCGGTTCCTGATTAGGCACGGGGATTTCTTCGATCAGTGGGCTGCGATCGAAGTTGGTTTCTTCTTTTGGAGGGGATGGAGGGCGATGGGATCCCTTGAAGGATTCTCCAAGGGTGTCTATCGTCTGGAGGAATGTCATTATGGGTCCTTTTTGGGGCCCACTTCTGACGTTGTTTGTAGATGGGGGCGGATCTCCGGGAAGCCTCACCGGATGTCACGCCCAGATTAATACTCCTTTCTCTTCTTTCTTTTTCATTTCTCCGAGGCTTTGGCCTCCAGATTTGTTTTCCTTTCCACCGGGACCTTTCAGCAGCGGATCCCTGAACATATGGCTCAGGTGTCACACCCCGATGTTCACCGCGTGGAGTATATCTTCTTTCTCTTCCTTCTGCAGCAAAGGACAGACGCTCCCTTGGCGGGGTTCTTCTGACCTCGATCACCAAAGGCCGTTGGAATTTCTTTTTCTTCAGCCCCTTCTCCTTTACAGTCTTTAGGACTCTGTATACTCGAGCAGACAGAGTTTCAGGCTCTTTCTTCTTTGGAGGGATTGGGGCTTCAGGCCGTCGATCCCAAAAAGATTTCTTTAGCTCTCCAGTAGAGCTATTTCTCTTGACCCACTTCAGGTCAGTAAACTTGTTCCGAGTGGGAACATTGGCTTCAGGCTCTTGGGCCGACAGATTGGAGGGATGAATTGACAGTTGTTGATGCTGAGCTCGGAGCTCAGCATTCATTTTTTCTTCTCTGCCTCCTTGTAAGCCTTCCTCCAGATGAGGAGGCTTCAGCATCATATTTCCCAGGTGCAGATAACCTGGTTGGCAGGGGTGTGGTGTTTGCAGTCACCATAGAAACTCTTCCACCATTTACAATTCTCCTGGTGGTCAGGGCCTCAGGCTGGGATAGCCTTTCAAATACAGAAATTCTCCCACGAGAATTTTCAGCAACAGGTCGTTGTGCCGGCAGATGCACACGACGGATAGGAGCTTCATCAGCATTGAATCTCCTGGCAGACTTCTCAGCATTCCTACCATTCACAGGAATGGCGGCACTCCTTGCAGCAATCGCCGGGAAGTCAACGCTACCAAACTGGATGGTAGCTCCGGCATTTCCAGTCTCAATAATAGCATTAGCCAGTTGGATCCTGGCTCCTTGTCCCAGCTGGACAGTCATCGGGGTGTTCTGTAGATCCATCTGCATGAATGAAAGGCAAGGGTTAGTAATCAGAATCTGATACATCACCCCCCGCACTTTCAAAATGCAGAGACTTGCACAGAACACAAAAATAAAAATAGACAAAAATGATTAGCATAAGCAGATAATAAAATAATTTTAAAACTATGCTGAATGCCAAATGAATTTGTCAAATGATCATTTTAGAATATTCAGGACTTTGATTCATTAAATGATCATTGCGAAAGACTCAAAATTTTGAGTACGATTTGATATAGCTGCTACTATAGCACTGAGACGACTAGCCAAAGATAGAAAGAGAAACCAAACCCCAGTGGAGTCGCCAGAAATCTGTGGGCTCCGAAAATTCGGCCTCGGCCTCCGCTCGCTTTTCTTATTCGTCGAGGGAGTTTTAACGAACTAAGTTCCGAGGTAAATTTTGGAAGGCAGATGGGTTTGTAGATAAGACACTACCCAGAGATTTCGCCCTCATTTTGTGAGGACTTTATGATCTGAGTTCTGGTTTCCTATAGGCGCAAGCCCCTATAGTTAATTACCCCTCTCAATCATGAGAGAGAACTTTCGATTAAGGCTAGTCATCAATCAGATTCGTATGGAAATACGTGCATCTAGCATATAGTAGCAGCAATGGATTTGGATTTGGAAGTGTTTTGGAAGTTTGAAGATTTGGAAATTGGGTTTGGATTTGAGAATTTGGAAAGTTCGGATGTTTGGAAATTTGATATTTAAAAATAGAAATTTTACCATCTTGTACTTAAAGCGGATGGTGGGGGAATGGATGATAGACCCGATCAAGATCCCATGGTTCCGTCGTCCCGGGCCATCGTGGTCCCTGGTCTACTTAGTCAGAGGAGGTAGTCGACCCAACCTGACAGAAGGATCCTTGTCGGCAGCCATGGGTTGCTTCGTCCAAGGGGACCTTGTAGACCTGGGTTGGATGTTTGTCTAAGGGGACAAATTTGAATCCACCTTAGCTTACAGAGGGCTTTGTGCCCTATCGATCATATCCTATTGATTCATATCTCAAGGATTTAACGCCATTAAGGAGCGTATTGGCTCTGGCCATAACCGCTATCTGTGGTGCCATTTGGCGGCAAAACCACTCGGTTCAGAGGGCCCCGGGTCATAACCGTTTACCTGCAGTGCCATTTGGCGGCGAAACTGCCGGTTAGAGGACTCGTACCACGTCCTTACTGACAATATATTGTTTGAGAATGGATCCTAGTGATATTTTCGACTAGGCATTTGGCTCTTTGTGAGCTGAAGTAAACTTTAATTTGTCCGCCCCGACAAACTGTTGCGGAGGGTGGACGGATTTTGCTTTAAGTGGTTAATGGATTGAATTTCAAATTCAAATATTTTTAGGATTTTGTGGAGTTTTTTTGGATTTTTCTGGGATTTTGGGTGGAGCTTGGAAGATATTTGGAATGGACTTTTGGGAGACAATTGAAAATATTTGGGAACCCCTCCGGTTGAGATCTGCATTCAACACGGCCATCATCGGGGTGTTCGGGGGTCATTTCTTTTTATGGATTGAACCTTGTCAACTCTGTCGGGCTGTCGACAGAGGATCGGGTTTTGTAGGCTTCGTGCCCTTTGATAGTGAATTCATATTGTTGTAGGCCTTGAAGACCTAATATGAAAGTTTTAAAGCAAATATATCGGTCGTCACAACTTTATATTTGCTTAATGGTTCGAACCCTGTCGACTTCTATTGACCCGTATAGAAGGATCAGTTTCGAACCTGAATTCACTTGTCCTTTTTGTTATAGGCCTTAAAGACCTAATATGAATGTATTAAAACAAATATATCGGTCATAGCAATCGTATATTTGTTTGAGAGTTCGAACCTTGTCGACTCCTATTGACCCGTATAGGAGGATTGGGTTCGAACTAGAATTCACTTGTCAACCCCGCGCAGCATCCCTAGACGTCACGTGTGTACCAATAACACGTTCGCTGGGGCCCATGCGGGTTTAAGATTGTATTTACCCCTTTTAGTGTGCCTATGTGTATACAAACTATTGTGCACGTGCGGGGGTATTCTGAAATAGTTGTGGACGCCTTCTGTCTGCTTATACGAATGTTTGCAGATCCGGTGGCGTGGCGTAGCAGCTTCTGAATATAGTTGTTCACTGCTTCGTACAGGTGGACTGTCGTACACTACTCGTTGTTTTCTGTAGGTGGATCGTAGTGCACCAACTAATCTCCTGCCTTGGGTCGTAGGAGCTCGCACTTGTTGTATTCTCCATGCATTTTGTTATGATCTTTGATCTTTTCAGTACATCCGTAACTGCTACATTTAGGTAGGTAGATGTCTTCATTTATAGGCTGAAATTAACTTCAGGATACTGCATTTACTGAAGTCCTTTTACATCTACCCATAAGTGGCATATTATACATACATCCTAATTTGTAAAGAGAATGTATGTATTGCAGATCTTTTTGGCTTTCATGGATCTTATTTGTATATGAATTGCGCGCGGGATATTGCTATATATGTGCATTTAATAGCTGCTTGATTGGTTTAGATTGTGAGGGCACCTTTCATAACCACTGGATGTCCCTTTTCCCATGTATATGCAACATACATGTCTCCCACAAGTTAATCAGTATTAACGAATGCTTGATGTGTTGTTCACCTTTCTCTCCCATTTATTTGTAGGAATGCTGCATTCATTACACATTTTTTTATATTTTATTCATTAATATCCCCTTCATTACAATCGTCCCTACCTTGCATCTATGATTGAAATGAATATTGTTCAAGGATGCATTAGAGATTCCATGTCATTACTCATGATCAAGTTGTGAATTTGTCTTGATCGTTGCTTGTTGATGAAAGAAGTTCCCAATTGATTCATTGCTATTGATTGAAGGGAAATTATTGCATGCATTCACAATCTATCCACCATTGTTGATTGCAAGCTAATATATTCACTTGCACTTCATTCATGATTATAAGCCAACTATTTCTTTCACTACATATATTTTGCATGAATTCATAAGAATCATTGTTTGTTGTAGGCTCTTGGACCTCCTTTGTAGATTCTTGTTCATCCATTGATATTTAAATGGACGAAAAAATATCATCTACCATTTGTATGAATTAGGATGAATGCTACAATTCAATCATTGTCATTTGCATAAAGGTTACATTGAGCATCAAATGACATCAATATTATTATTAAATGAATGACACTTGCAAAATCCCTTGGCTTACAAATTTCACATACATTCACTTGCATTTTGCTTATGCATTCATCAAGTGAGGGCTCAATTGCTTATGTTGGAAGCTCAACCATAATGCTTCAAAATTCTCACATGATGGCTTTGTAATTAAGACATACATCCTTTCACCATTTTTTTGTTCATCAACATCTCTATTTCGATTGAGATGATAATAGCAAGTTCCTTATTTATCATAAGTTTTGCATGTGTTTTCTTGCTCTAAATCTTGTAGGATGCTTGCATTTTAATGCAAACTTTGTGATTGATTCATGTACGGCTTATGATATTTATTCATGTTCTCACTTAGGATCAAACCATGCATCCTTTCAAATAAAATTAAAGCTTCATTCAATATAAGCTTTATGCTTCGCATTTCCAAAATTCATCAATTTTATGAGATGGAGATTTTAACTTTAGGCTTTGAGTTCTATTCTTCATCATCCATTGAAGTCAAATTGCTTGGCACTTAACTCATTTAAATTCAAATTCTCCATTGATTATTTCATTTATGCTTAAATTCATCATATATTCAAAGTCATTTGATTAAAGTCTATTTAAGTCCAAAATGAATTCTTTATTATCCAAAAAATTAAGTTTGGAATATTTTTAACGTTGTCCAAAATCAAGTCCACTGCTGTCCAAAAATGAGTCCACTGTTGTCCAAATTTTGTTCAAGTCCTTGTCTTTTTCAGACAAAATTTCGGCAGCCCTCGGCGTCTCTCCCCCGTTTAGGGGAAAAACCAAGAGGCAACCTTCCCCTCGACGCTACGTGAGCGCTTCAGGTAGGTGTCAAAAATGACACCGCGGTCGCGAATGAAAATTTTTTTTTTTATCCCCGCCTGCTACGTGAGCATTTAAGGGTTTTTATGTTTGTTGATTATAGAAGAGAAAACAGACGTTAGAGAAAACATAGATTTCCCCCCCTCTGCACCACGTGGGCGTTCGGGGGTACTTATATGAAAATAAAGAACACACATTTTTTTATCCCCTTCGCCGCAAGCGTCGCACCGGTTTCCCACCCTGAACGCTACTTGAGCGCCTCGGGGGTTTGCCGGCTCGTTGCAAGCTTTGAAGAGGGATCCTTAAATCGTCGCGAGCATCGCACCGGTTTCCCACCCTAAACGCTACGTGAGCGCCTCGGGGGTTTTGCCGGTTCGTTGCAAGCGTCGAGAAAAGAATCTTTTTTTTATTTTTAGTTTAACATAAATATTAATATATATGAAATAAATATATCTTTATATATATATATATATATTAATATATATACATATACAGATATATTATTATAACATAAATTAGTATATAACACACACATATATATATATATATATATATATATATATATATATATAACAGATATATATTAGTATACTAATATATATACAATAAGCATAATGATATTTAAGCCAAGGGAGAGAGAGGTCGGGCTATAGACTTGCTGGAAAGTCTTGGATCGGAAGACAGGGAGGCGGGTTCGACTAGAAGGCAAGGTAGGGGCTTGATTTCTCTCCTTCTTTCTCTCTCTCTCTCTGGATCGGAAGCAGCAAGGGAGATCGGGCAGAGCTGAGGCTCAGTGCGGCTTGCGGCTGTAGGCCGTGAGATCGGCACAGGGGAAAACGTCGGGTAAGGGGCGGATCAGGCAGAGGAGTTCGGCTTGGAGCTCGGGTAGAGAAGAGGAGATCGGAGGGAGGCTTCGGAGATATGGAGCTTGTGTGGGAGGTGGAGAGGGTGTCGAAGGAGATTGCGTGTAGAACAGGAGACGGGATCGGAAGAGGTTGGGGCTTCCGATCGGCTTCTGGTTCGGCCGGCTGAGAGGAGCAGTCGGGAGGAATTCGGGAGCTTGGAGGGGTTCGGTTGTGTGGAAATGGAACGAGAGAAGAGCAGCCCCGAAGAAGAGTCTTCGGTCGGTATTTAACGAGGTCCTGGGCGTTCGATCGAGATGAGTCGCGGGATTTGCGCAGGAAACACGGAGATTCAACTCCAACAGCGCCGATTTTAGCGGGATTCGCGGATTTCTTCGACGAATACGAGGTACGAAGCGAGATTTCTGCATGATTTCGGCTGGAATTGAGGATCCGATGGGCAATGTATGATTTTGAACTTCTCTCTTTTTTTTTGTTGTTTCCTCTGGATTTAGTATACAGGTTAACAGATACACATACAATATGGTCTCTACAAGCAGAAACCAAGAACATGTTATGAACATGAGCACCTAGAAGCAACTGTATGAGACTTATCATGCATGAAATAGTCCACGTACAAGTGATAACAAACAACATACAATGAATGCTGAGGCCACATATGGCCAACAACAATCAAGTTTTCAACAAAGATATTACTCCTCTACAAGCAAAACACAAAAGATGTAATAAGTGTAAGCACCTACAAGTAGCAATAGAGAACTTGTAGTGCACACAACAGCCTGCCTATAGGAAGCTACAAGTGACTTGTATCAACTCTTACAAATAATAGTAAATGATTCAACATGTATACAACAACTTACACATAAGTCAAAGTAGCAAATTCGTGGTGAATATGACTTGCCCACAAGTAGGCAGCGTAAGCTTGAAGTGCGCACAGTAGTTTTGCCTATGAGCTAAGCCAGTGATTTCTGAATTCCCGTTGATAACTTACAAACTAATTCGACAAAGCTTGCATAGTATGACAACTCTCTTGCATAAAGCAACATGCGACCCATAGCGCGGCATTACGACCCGCTTACAAGCAAAATACACGTTAAATGCCGTCCACCTGTACGCAATCGTGGATAACTTCTGACGTTTTCTGACAACACACTACCAATGAACAAATCCAACAAAGCTTGCAATGCACAATAGTTCGCTCACAAGAAGCAACGAGCAACTTGTAACACAACGCTACGATTCACCTATTAGTAGAAGGAATGAAATTTGTAGTAAAAACTGCAGGGCATCGGTAAGCAACAGGTGGAAGTCTCCTGATGTGTCTTACAACATATTTGTAAGATGAAGTACTCCTGCAGACTGAATATTGAAGAATAATAGTTTGTAAAAAAAGAAATGAGACTCAACGTGTTATTAAACGACGCCAGCGAATCCACAACATTCATCACTACAGGAAAATCACTGATTTCCGGCGGAATTTTCCGGCGGCTTTCCGGCGGCTTTTGGACTTTTTTCCGACGGTTTTCCGGCGGTCACATTTCCGACGGCTTTTCCGGCAGCTTTTTAACGTTTCCGGCGGCTTTTAAAAATTTAATAAAAAATAAATAAAATTTTAATCATTTAAATGATTTAACAAAAAATTATTAAAAGTTAAAATAACAATTAACTTAATTTTCATCTTAAAATTAATTAGTTAGTTATTTTTATTTTAAATTAATTACTTTTATTTTTTTATAATTTAAGTCTTTTTTTTATTTTCTGTTGATCTAGTTTAAATAATAAATATTGACAAACTAGACATATTTACTTCTTCAGCAAAACGGCGTTCGAATCCTACTGCACGCGGGCGCGCGGGAGGTTTGGCCAGCGTTCGAATCCCACTGCACGCGCGTGAGCGCGCGCGAGGTCTGGCCGGAGCGCGGGAGCCCGCGCGGGGAGGTCTGGCCGGAGCGCGAGAGCCGCGGGGGGGAGGGGGACCTGGCCGGAGCGCGGGGAAGTCGCGCGGGATGGGGGGACCTGGCTGGAACGCGGATGCCGCGGGAGCGGCGGGGCTGTGGCTTCACTGAGCAGTTTTTTTTTTTTTTTTTAAATTTGACCGGCGGTTTAAGACCGTCGGTAAGCCGCCGGACAAAATTGCCGCCGGAAAAAACCGCCGGAATTCATTTTCCTACGTCGTTTTTACCGGCGGTAATTTAACCGCCGGAAAACTACAAAACCGCCGGAAAATGTTCAATTACCGCCGGAAAAGGCCGCCGGAAATGGGTGATTTTCCTGTAGTGCATACAAGCGGACATAAGGTGTTTACAGGCCCCTCAAGGAAGGTCATGCATCTTTCAAACAACCACTACTGGCCAATAAGAATTTAGTGCTACATGACAACCTACCTACAATAAACAACAGACAATCCATAGTGCAGCACCACGCCACCGGATCTGCAACACTCATACAAGCTGACAAAAGATGTTTGCATATTCTAAAATGAAACATTGTGAACTTGTTAGCAATAGTCATTTACACAACTGATTATTGCAATAGCACTCCATGCATTGAAAAGCATGCTAACACATTCATAATACATATACATTTGCAATATGCAGGGTATATCATGCAAATACTACATTCAATATGCAAATACATCATCCTGTGGCGACACATCGCATTAACATGCAAAATGCATTATACATGTACATTCTGCAACATACAAAATCCACTACGCGAGTGTACGACAGAAGCATATCATAATTACATGTAGTTATGAATGAGTAGACATGTTGTAGACATCCTCACATAATATATAAATGTACTAGATGTTTATGCATTGCTATATACAAGATATACGTTGCAATATACAATATGCATCATGCAAACACATTATGCAGGAGGCAAATACACATGCCAACATGCAGATAGATACATGAGTGTGCATGCATAACATGTATATGTGTCGCATACGTCCACTGCATTGTATATAAATAGCCGCTGCACAAATACATTATGCAAAATACATGCAGAGGCATATACCTACATAAGCCTCGCGAGCGTGATGTGTGCACACACGTGATGTCTGAGGATGCTACGTGAGTTAAGAAATGAACTTAAGTTCGAGCCCAATCATTCTATGTGAATAGATAAGAGTTGACACGGCTCGAACCATCAAATAAATGTACGATCGCGATGTCGATCGGGATATTTTTTTATACATTCATATTAGGATTTCAGGGTTTATTACAAGAAAGATTCACTAATAAAAGCATAAAGCCGACGACGAATATGATCCTCTGTCAACAAGTAGACAGTCGACAAGATTCAACAAATAAAATGAAATTGTCCATAATTACAACCCGATGATAGCCGTGTTGATAAAAAAACCTCAACCGGAGGTGACCACAAGCATTTAAAATGCCTTTCAATCTACTATGAAATATAAACATTTAAAGTGACAATAAAGTCACTCCAATGATGGCCGTATTGAATGAAAATTTCAATCGGAGGGGTTTCTATCTCTGTTAAATGCCCCTAAATCTCAAATTAATCATAAAAGGGCTCTGCTTTCAATAACAGTTCAAAACTCAAAATCATTAAAGATTAAGATATTTAAGATGAAATAAATCACTCAAACACTTTAAGAAAAATACTCATTCACTCTCCGCAATAATTTGCCGAGGTGGACAAATCTGATAAATCTTAGCTTACAAAGAACGAATGTCTGGTCGAGAATATCACTTGGATTTATTCTCGAACCGTCTCTTGCCAATAAGGACATGACATATGTCCTCTAACTGGTGGTTTCACCGCCAAATGGAGCCACAGGTAAATGATTATGATTGGGTCCTTATGACCGGACGATTTTCCCACCAAATGGCTTCTTTAAATTACGGTCATGGTTAGAGGTTGTATGTTCTCCAACAGCGTCAAAATCCTTGAGTAATGAATCAATAGGATATGATTAATATGGCACAAAGCCCTTTGTTGACTTAGATGGATTCATATTTGTCTCCTTAGACAAATGTTCACCCCAGATCTACAAGGTACTCTTGAATAAAACAACCCATGACTT